>JAZHYW010041473.1:0-59018 GCA_037355805.1 Ixodes ricinus
TATAAATCAAACAAAGGTACTATGGTCCCATATGTCACGGATAGAACTACACAATGACCAGTATTTGGTAAGTGCTAATTACAAATATTGAGAGACACAAGGCTCCAAATATGTGACCCGAAGTCAGGTTTATAGCCAAAGACACTCGACATACAGTAGATTTACACCAAAAAATTCTAGAAGTACTTTAAATATTTCAGTATGCCTCTCAAGTAATACAACTTTGTACGAAAATCAAACACACGAAATTTGATTTCCACCTTGCTCCACCTAATATTTGTTAGTAAAACAAAACAAAAAAGTGTTTAAGCTGTTTTTTTGTAGACATGGGGCTTTTCTGTATTTTTAATTGAGAAAAATAAAAATACCCACCCTGACCAGTGTGTTCGATTTGAAAGGAAACAACCCAATTAGAAGTAATCGATTTCACAGTACCTAGATAACAATTATATAGAACAAACGAATTAAAATATAATAAAAATGCAGGGTCTTTATCTTCAATACACTGAACAGTCAGCTGTATAATTTAAGAACCAATACAAAAACATACATTCTACGAAATAGAACGCGTACCAAAAAGTTTATTCCATAAATTAACAAATGGTAACTGCGGTTAAAATATACAAATAACTATATACATTCAGGCAGATTATACGCCTGAATATATCATACTTATTGCAAATAAACAACACTCTAATTATAATGTAAATAGAAAATAATGTAACAATGATCATTTATAAAAAATATAATTCACGTGAAAGGAATATCAGAACATGTACATTTTTTAACGATGCTGGAGTGTCATTTGTCGTAAATCGGAAGCAGTTTTATAGGATATATTTATATATTACAACTGCTACACAAATCAAACGTTTAAAATATATGAACAAATACTGCGGTGTTTTTATTTCAAGCCGCGTTTCTATTTCTGTACTAGATATTTTAGGCATGAGTTTGAGGTAACCGTACAATGTCTAGCAACAATTCACCTCATTTGCATATTACACGACTTGAGCGAAGCTGGGAATTTGACAGCGACAGACGCGTTTTGCTCCCTTCGGCGCCGAGGAACATGGGGGGGGCCTCAGGCATCCATATCGTCGGCGGCCGCAACCTCGGCAGTAGCGAAACGTGGCCGTCCAAATCACTACACCACAGACGAACTAAGAGTGCGGAAGAACGACATTCATGCTTTCGCATTCACAACTCATAAGAAGTGCTTATGGTTTCCTCAGAATATTTTCTTTAGAGTGTCGATTCTGTGCTAGTGCCGCCATGCACTCGGCTGGTGCTTACCATTACAGGATCTTAATCTCCACGCGTAAAAAATGCTGAACCTTCGCCCGCTCCTCACCTGCATCCCTTGATGATTCAGAAACGGTGTTCAAGTGTGTTCTCCACCCCCAAGGGCGGAAACTCCATCTTGCGACTCGTCTCTATTGAGTCAATAGTATACTCCGCTCATTTGGAACACTAGTCCCAAGTACGCCAAATAAAGCGGGACCACGCAAGTAATTCTAGCCGCAAATGTTGATAGTGCATATTCCTAATTTGTTTTGCAGTCTTTACATAGTTCTCTCTGTCCTCGCTATTACTAGGTTTGTAATTACTTCTATACTAATTAAAATATAATAACTCGCAGGGCAAGGCTAGTGCCGAGCATCTAATTAGTATCGCTCCGTAGATAATTAGATTTGGGCCTTCACAGAGAACAGTGCCGAAGAAGGAATGACGCGCTGCGAGAAGCATGGACATAATTGACCATTTCTACGCTTCTACGCGAGGCTAAGTAAGTAGATGTATTAACAAAAAATGCGCCTCTCGTCGTTAGATCGGATAATCAAAAACTCTAGGAAAATGTTTTTAAAGTGCTGCAATGGCCTGCAGTGTGCAGAGATGGCCATGGCGCTCGGCTCTTGTCAGTGGATGGGGTTTTTGTGGATAGTTCCACAAAAACCCCATCCACTCGCATTTAAACATCCATTCGAATGTTTAAATGCGACGCAGAGAAAACAAGGACGAAGACGAGGGAAGACAAACAGAAGGCACTGAGTAGCTGGCTCTCAGTATAAAACATAGGTCTTGGAATTTTTCCGCTTTGGTATACTCTACTTATGCGCGAATTTGCCGCGCAGCTTACTGAGGGCCATGACCACTTTGTGTCCTTAGTTTGCCTCAGCGGTACAAGCCTGATTTCAAGCCAGCGTCACTGATGTCAGGTTGTATCTCATTCGTTGACCATGCGGAACTCATTTTTGCTGGTGATCAACTTGACTTGCAGGCTCTTGATGAGGGCAATGTCAAAGGTGGCTGACTGGAGAGCAGTCGTTATATTATCGCTTAATTTTGTAGTCTGGCTTCATTGAACCTTCGTTTTCTATTCAGCCTATCCGTCCTTCAATCAATCACTGGCGTCATTTTCACGTATAACATTGGTTTAAAATGCCTTAGTACTACGTTGACCGAAGTGTTGTTCTAGATTGATGTCAGACGCAAATCCAAGGAAGCAAACATCCCGTTACATGAACCATCATATAGCAGTCTACACGTTTAATAACTTTTATTTCAACCTTCAAAGATACGTTCACAACTTTATGAAAAAACTCGCCATTTTACATTTTGAGTTACGAGTCCACCACCACGGCTTGTAGCACCCAACAAATATTACACTGGAAGTTGAAGTCTAGGTCTGCTGTGTATGGGCAGGAAACAGTGTTATTAAGTGCTCTGTAAAAAAAATAGAAGTGTCAATTCTGAATGCCATGTTGTTATTACCGATGAAAGATTTGAAATTTAACATGCCAAAACTAGTTTATAGTTCCTGGAGTTATTTATTTTACTCCTGATTAATGTACTAATGACTTGTTGAAAATTAAACTTTCAGGGAGGGTTTAGGGAGGTGGGGTTGCGAGATGACTAAAAGAAATGATAAATAATTTAATACAACAAATGCATCTTTATCGGCATTTAGAGTAGTGCAGTTTAATGGAAGCCATGGGTTATACATACACCATGCCCCTAAAGAACAATTTACAGTGTTGTTTTCACCCAAAAAATAAACTACGCATTGCAGAACTCTCATTCTCCGCTCATGTGTATCGCTAGCGGTTCTAACCAGATGCCAAAGTTTCATAACAATCCGTGATTTTATTTAAATTGTATAACCATCTTTTTTTTAAATTGCAATGGAAAAATGTTGTTGGTTTTCCTCCGTTTTCCAGCTCTTTTAATCAGGAGTTTTTCGGCCACCATTTTCCCATTAATTTTTTATAAAATTATTTAAACGTTTTATTGAAATAACGGTTAGTTTCGAAACTTTGGCATCTGGTTTAAACCATTTGGGTTACGTTTGGATGGAGATTGGGCGTTCGGATATGCGTATTTTACTTCTGCGGTGCAAAAAACAAAAACCTGTAAAGTTTGTGGGGGATATTTTGTATTCTTAGTATTGGAAGTTAATGTCATCAACTCTAATAACATATATACACCTCTGATTGACGCTTCAGTCTAAAAGGTTCAGATGACGATCGTGTGTGAAAATATTTATGAGGTGTCACTCATAGCCAGGAATTAGTTGATAGAAAATCCAGTCAATATATCTGACCAGTGCCAGTTTCTGAGCCGTAATATTGTTGTCAATCGCGCTTCCATAGAGAACGGCGTCCTATACCTCTTGCATTATGTAGCAGTCTACAAAAACTATACTGCTAAAAAGTTATGTGGTCATACCTTGCAATCACCGAAGAAGTTTAGGACATCCAGCACGGAATCCAGCTCGTCACTGAACTGGGTGTTGTTCCCCTTTAGTTTTGTCAGTTCGGTGACTATGTAGCAGGCTGCTCCCCTGTACACATCTCCTTCGTCGAGTGCGTCGATGTTTGACACCAAACACTGGAGCGAGAGGGTCAACAAAATTGCATATCACGAATATTTTTTGCCTAATATGAATAAAAACGTAACGTGTTTTCTTGGGTAGTTTCTATTTTTTGCTAAGCATACGCAAACATTTTTGTTTATTGTGTTATGCAATGCACAGTGAAGGAAGGCACAAAAGCAAGACATAATTATCCTGTGTTTGTACATTCCTTCACAAGCGCGAAGGAGCCTAATCACTGAGACGCGCATGCCTGACAAAAAGATAACGAAACATTAAATTCTTAGATAGTGCGTCTGTTTTCCCCGGCGATTGCTGTCACACTTCCAAGTTGTAAATTAACGATTTTCGCTGATTAATATGCGGGGGAACAAATACAGCGCGTACGAACAATAAAAACACGACAAAATAAAAATTCAGGGGTGCACAAACGGGAGTAAAAACACAGCCCTTCAAATTTTAAATTGATTTTGTTTTTATTGTTTTATAATATTGAAACATATACTATGCAAAACGGCAGTACTGTTATTGCCGGAGTCCACATTGCTATCAAGTTTTACGTATTATTTTCTGAGAAATCGCTGTTAAAGGGGCACTACGGTGGATTTTCAGATCCCCTTTTTTTACTGAGACTGAACCTATCTGCCCTAAGTTTTGTTGAAATCCCCATTTTACAATCATGCATGGTTTATTTTTCTCATAAAAAGTGCTACCAATCACCGCGACACGCCCTTTTTAGATATCTCAGTAAGGGGCCTTTCGCGGTGTTTGGTCGCGTTTTTAGTAGGTGCTCACTGTCAGCGTAAAACACAAACTTGGGTAAAACAAAACTTAGGTTTTAATCTTTGTTGAACGGTAGCTGTAGTTTTCGAATATCAGCTCTTCGCGTTTTTAGCAGAAACAAAGCAAACAAACGTTTAAGGCCAGAAACTGAAAAAAAAACCCACCAAACCAAGCGAAGTTTTCGAAACTTCTCTTAGCACTGCAGTTCCATGACGGTGATAATATAACATCGCGCACAAGTTTTTATATATTTTAGGTTTAAATCGTTTTTGTTTGAAGATGAAACTCTACTTAGAAACAAGCTAACCACTACAGTTACATATGTTGTGAAATTCCACGGTGGTCTTCTAGGGCTACTGTTCCTTATATGCCTAATATTGGAGTGAGCAAAGCAAGCATATCACACTTGTTCTTTATCATTTAAGGTTTAAAAGTTTCGCTTTGTTTCATTCGAAACCGTTTGTTGCACATGCCATATAAAGCCATCTTAAAAGAGGTAGGGGTAGACAAGTTACAACGTGTGTTCCAATCAAAAGGGCTACAATCTGATGTGCATCAAGATTAGCCGCGCATCTGAACAAACATTATTATCAAGCTACACAAGGTTTATTAAAAGGTAATACACACCATTCAGTATTCGTTTACTCACTTTTCTTATTGAAAAAATTTAGCATGTATAATTTTTACAAATATTTTTAATTGCACCGCATTTCGTTTTGTAATTGATTTGATTAAGTTTATGCTTGATTTGTTCACTGTTCTAGACAACTAAAACCAACTTCCTAAGTCTGCCTTCTTACCTTAATAACAGAAGTCGGTTCTTTTCCGAAGTTCACCTGGAGAGAAATTTTGAATACAGGAAAACATTGTAAAATCATTCTCCAAATATGCACGTTAAGTCTAATTGTAAATGTTTTAGGAGTAGAGGTTCTTCTAAAAGTTCCCACAAAATATAATAAATCTAGTCAATAAGCTACCCGGAATATCAATGTTATCATTTCGATTAATTTTATTTTACTGGGTGTTGAGCCTTTATTGTCTTACACCCGTTGAACTAATCCGAGCTCAAGCTCGTCTGCTTCTACGGCAGGGGTTGGGGAGACGTCAGATCGCTGAGCTTGATTGGCTCTGATTGGAGGATAATGGGTAGACCTCAAAGCAAGCTGTCTTGAGGTTTACCCACCATCCTCCAATCAGAGTCAATCATAGCTTGAGCGTTCTGACGTCACCCACAACCTCTTCAAAAGAAGCAGACAAACTTGCAGGTCCGCATTGACGAATAAATAACTATTTTAACTAGTGTCATGGCGTGAGGTGCACTTTGTCTTCGCCATATGCTTTTATCAAACTAATTTTCAGACAGCTTCGAGGAGTTGATTATCAGTTGAGAAAAGGCAAGTTCTCTTCTCAAAATCTTAGGCGTATATATATATATAAAAATTACGTTTCCTATGTTGTTTTTGCAGCTTTAACAAATAAGGCGATGTTAAAGCATTGCCTGTTTTACAAATCCTTAGGCTAGCATCCAGGTGGCAAAATAGCGACACCCACAAATTTCAATCATTTATAAAAAACGCTTGAAAAACCTTCAGCGTTCGCAATGCATTTTCGAAATCACAAAAAAATAATTTATAAAACATGTATGTATATATATATATGTAATGGAAGGACGTACGCTGGTGGCATCTTTCCCTTGGCAGGGGTTCAGGCTGCACTGTAAAACGTTTGAGAAAAATATCTTCAGACATTTATTTCTTGATCATTATAGAATCCTATTTTAATATTCTGAAAATTTTTGTATTTCTCAGAAGAACATGTCGGCAAGTATTCATGTTCACATTTTTGACCTTTTTTCCCTAATGCGTCCCACCGAATATTGCATTTAATAAAAAAAATATTCTTTTACATTGTAAAGATCAGAAACCAGGATGTCAAAAGCAATTCTGTTCATGTCTTTTTCAGCATCTTGTGGCACATTGACTTGCACAGGAGTCGAGCAAGTTCGCGTCTGCAAGAGCGGGAACCTGGCAGAAACTCTCGTTTTGGTGACTGTCGCAGTAATGGGCGAGTGTTTCAAGGCTGTTCACTGCACCTAGAATTAAAAAGTAATTAGACAACGCAACGCGACACAGCAAACAGGTATGGAAATTACATGCATTTGTATTTCATGGCTTAGAATCTGCCCAGTTACTAGTGTTTGAACAATTTTGTTTGTATACTTTAATAATCGCTGGAGCAGTACGGCATTATTTCTGAAAATCTATTTATGACGTTGTTCTCGGATAGTACACATCAACGTCGCCACTAATGAAGTAAGGACAAAAAAGACAAGATCTTTTACCAGACACATTTACGAGGTCAGTGAAAATGTCATCAATCAAAGGTTCCAGGTTGCTGAACAGGTACCCATTGTAGCCAAGACTTGCTAATCCCTTAACGGTGCACTGTAACAAAAATAACCACGATTATGTATACGTACACTTTAGCGACTGAGCCTATGTTCAAGATAGCTCTGCGCAAGTCTCCTTTCGCTGCGTAATAAAATATATACAGTCACTTCAAGCGCCCACTCGGCTTCTTGCGTCACGTCGTGGGTGGTGGCGCTCGGGCGCACTTCCGGTCTGCGGTATGGACAAAAAACGCCATGGGGGCCGGGAAGTGAAAAGTTGTTTTGGTAGAAACCAGTAGGAACCTGCCTTTTTTCACAACAGCCACAGTTTTGTACATCCTGTCCTGCACCGCAAGAGCTCGGAAATGCGTCAAAATCAGTTTTAACGGGATTTATGCCTGCCCGATCGTCCAACAACTTGAATAAGAGTCTAGATAAGAGAAATCTAGACGCAGGCGGACTACAGTCTCCTGTACGAGAAACCCTTGCAGGTGAGTTCACGAAGTCTTGTCGCAATGCACACTTATTCCGGGCAACATTCAGTGCGTCCTCCCGGTCAAACGGCCATCCGCAACGTTCAAAAACAAGTCGTTCACATTCAACCGACAACAGCCCTTAGAGCACTTCAAGGTTATGCAGGCCCTTAACACAAGAACCGTGATACGAAGTACATTGTAGGCGTCTAAATACATGTATACATTTAAGGTTGGAATGATAAGCATCGGCAGTGACAGGAGCAAGTAGACTCTACAAACAATATATTTTCTGCTTTAACATAAAGGTACTTTGTTTGTTATTTTACTGCATTATTGCTCGACTCCCAAACAAAATTCATTCCACGTGTTCTCATAGGTGTTCTTAGTACAACACACGATATCATATGTACACAGGCAAATGGTTCCAGCTAAAAAACGTATAGGCTTTTGGAATAAACTCATCTGTTGAGTACATTTGGCGATGCAGTGTTGACTTACATCAACGAGCTTGTTCATGTTGCTGAGTTTCTGTAAAAGAAACAGCGCGTATAGGTTGGAATACTCGCTAGTAACAATCGGTGAATATATTGAGTTTGTCTTTAATGTTTAATTACACTGGTTAATTACACATTAAAGTCACTTGAGCCGAAATCAAACTGAACACACTCGCCAAAGGTGGACGTACCCGCCGCATAAAGTTACAGTGATAGCAAGGGTTTATTACAATCGTGAGCTCAATCAGTTCAACTCTTTTCTCTCCGTTTGGGAAAGAAACACGTTACACAACTCGCGATGATGTCAGTGTGTAGCTCTTCTACAAAATTGTAGTTCTAAGCTCGATTAAATAAATAACAACTCAAATGACTATTTATGCTAAATAGCTGTATTACTCGTCTCCATTTGATAAGTTGTTTAGCTGTTTCGAACTTCAATACTTGGATTTTAGTACCTGCTAGGTGGAGTCGAGGCTTGCACAGAGATCAATATCTGACCCTGCACACTGAAACAACAAAAAACAAATATGAAGTTGTGACTTCTATAGAAGTGTGCAAAATAATGCGGTACATAAGTAGACTACTGTTTAGCAGAGACGAGTGCTCCTGTGTGAAGTTTTACATACATATTGATTATATATATGCACTTAATATTTCCTAAGGAGTGCTCGTTACGT
The DNA here is from genome assembly GCA_037355805.1 of Ixodes ricinus. Classification (NCBI taxonomy): domain Eukaryota; kingdom Metazoa; phylum Arthropoda; class Arachnida; order Ixodida; family Ixodidae; genus Ixodes; species Ixodes ricinus. The sequence continues at coordinate 8,694 of JAZHYW010041473.1, forward strand.
CGAGGCTTGCTTGATGTGGTTTATATCAGGATATGCCTACCCTTTATATAAATGATCGCCAAACACGCCGTGATTAAGACAACAAACACGAAAACTTATTGAGGAATATCTCACATCCCGTTGCCATCCTCCATATTAAATAGGTTAAATTACGCCTATAATATATCCCCCTTAAATACTGCCACTGCAGCAAAACCCTTAAAATCTGTATTTAAAGCCTTAGTTAAAGGGCAACTCCGGCTTCATTTTTGATATTTAGAAAACTATGCAGCCCTCTTCAGTATCCTATAGGAAGACCCCATGTCAAATATTATGATCTAATTCCGCCTATATATTTAATAAACTGGCCAGCAAACTTTCAAATGAGCCGAGTCGCCGAAATCTGCCAACTCTAGCGTGCGACGGAGGCGCAATCGTCAGCGCAGTCAATGCGACGGAGTTGGAGCGGCCAACGTTGAACCACTACGTCAGAGGCATGACTACGTCATTCTCACGTTTTGTTTGTTTTTACTTCCCAGAGCGAAATTGAACGATGACGTCATGAGTTTCTCCTCCCGGCGTCCACGTGATCACCGTAACGCGGATGCGCTAGTTTGCGCTGCCCTGCGCGTTTATCAGTTCTGTCTCTCCGCTCCCCTCTCCTCTTCGTCTTCCCCTTCCCCTTCTCCCCCGGGCCATCACCGTCCACGCCATGCGAAGCGACCCGCCCGCGTCGCGTGTCCTGTACCTCGCCCCCACGAACGCCACAAGACCACGTGGTTCGACGTGACGTGGCCATGACTCTGACGACACGAGACCAATGTTGCCTGACGCAACCGAAGTTTCGTTTCGGTATACAGCTGATAGTTTAAATTAAGATTACACAAATAATATTCCACATTTCGCGAATCCGAAGACGATAGAGCTGTTTAGTAGTGCTTCGTGAAATGGAATCACACGTAAGCCTAAATTTTTCGAAATTGAGCTGAGTTGCCTGCCCTTTAACAAATTCAACCGGGTTCAAACGAAAGCAAAAAATGCGGTTTGTTGACATGCATATAGAACTAGGTATTGCAAGAAAGTCCGAAACTTTGTCTGAATTTGACTCCTAATTGAGGGGATATGATGCAAAAGTTTGATAACATGACAATGCCTTGATTAAAATATAGGCAATATATTTGTCTATGAGCCTATGTCTGCTTAAAGGGCAACTCCGGCCAAAACTCAAAATGAAATAAATTACTGGTATCGCTGTAGTGACACAAAATACGACCCCAGCCAAAAAATTACGTCCGGGCGACGCCGCGTTCTCAACTAATGCCGATAATAAAAATGCGACCCGCCGCGAGCCGCTGCTCCTTAGCGGGCGGCCAGCGGGTTGCCGATCACTAAAGCAACATTGGGCCGTGACGTCACTATCGTTCTCTTTTTTTCCTCCGGTCCGGACGGGCGCACCCGTTGCGCGCGCTTCGCGCTTCTTTGTGCCGCTACCACCGCTACTTCGGCTTGTGATTGCGTGTTTAGCCGTTGCTTTTATCTGTAGCCCGTGTAGCTTCGGTATAGCCTTTTGTTTATTTGCTTGTGAGGACTTCAAGACTCGTTTTAGCGAGCAACTCGGTGCGCCCAAGACTGCCCAGCTGTTCTTCGAAAGATGCCGAGTACAACTTGTAGCGCTGTGGGCTGCTCAAACAACCCGCTGCGCAACCCGGAGGTTGGCAAAGGCAAACGAAGGCAAACTTTTGAAATCCTATGTATTCTAATAAAAAAATTGTTGTGGGTGGGGGTGGGAATGTGGAAGGGAAAGAAAGTGTTCTTCTCACCTTGCTAACGTTCTCTGTTTTCCTCTATCACCCACAAAAACTTTTGCTAGCTTTAAGAAGAAAATGTCTGCCTAATGAACTTCCTTTTCTTTTCTTTTTTGTGCGGCAAGCTTTCTTTTTTTTTATTTTACAAATTAGATTCATTACCTAGACGCACTTATGTGGTAAATTAGTGTCGCAGCTTACAAATTCGGCTTTTACGCGCCTGAGGGAAAAAGAACAAAAAACAGACGTGTACAGCCCAGCACACGTCTGTTCGGGCGCGCGGCCCGCGCCGGAGAGCCTCAAAGCTTCGTGTCTGGGACTGACCCGCAGCGCGAAAGCGAGAGGGCCCCCAGTACTGTACGTCACTGGCAGAGCGGTATGGAGCAACGCCGCTCCATCCACGGAGCCCCGATGACAATTTAGGCCTAGCGACGAGTACGGGAGACAGCACACACGGCGACAGCCGCGAGTACGGCACCGAACGAGTTCACTCGTTTTCCAGTCGCTAGCTTTTGGGTATACAAGCGACGAGTACGGCATAGTGCCCGCACAGCGGCGGCCGCCGAGTACGGCACCGAACGAGTTGACGGGTTTTCCAGTCGCTAGCTTTTGGGTTTACGCACTAACTCTTGCTACATATGCTGGATAACTACCACGTATACAGAATTAAAACAAAATCAGCTTACCTTCTATCTTTAGACGACTAGCGCAACAGAGGTAGGTGCCGCTTGGCCTGCGTACTCATTGAACGAGAACGATCATGACGTCACGTCCACGATTTCCAGTGTTGCCGGGGCCTCGAGCGGCTAGTTCCGGTTTTGTCGGCCGCGCCCCAAACAGAACTTTGAGGCGTCGATATCTTTAAAACTACGCACGATAACGAGAAAAAATTACACCTTGCAATTCAGGGACGCTGGCTGCGCTAAAAACAGTCATAATCCCAAAATCGAAACTATGGACCGGAGTTGCCTCTAAACCTAATTTTGTCAGAACAAGAAAATACACTGTGGACGCATGTGGTATTTGTTTTACTAAAACAAACCTGGCAGCAAGAAACACAATATTGTTTTGTTTTTTGATGATGAGCTCATTTACTGAAATAAATACCACAGGGGCCCACAATGTACTAGCTTGATTTGGCAACATTAGCCTTAGGTAGAAGTCGGCTCATAGAAAAATATATTGTTTTCCTTTTAATTGATAGATCTAAGCAACACTATATGCTTAACTTTTTCATCAAACCGCCACTGCTAGCGTCACATACTAACGGAAATTCAAACTTTCTCTAATGTGTAGTTCATTTATGCCGCCAAAAAACCGGTTTTTCTTCTTGGTCGAGCCTTGTAGTTCAGAAGGCCACTTATTGAGATGATCCCGCCATATATAGTTCCTGCTAAGCCCGGTAAGCAGATCGTGAAATCGGTATTTACTTAACGATCATTCATAATAAAACAAATATGCGATTCCATCCAAAACAATCACCCAGTATACCAAGATAATTGAGGCGCTAGATTTATTTATTAATAGCACAAGTTTCAAGATGAATCTCGGGATACGATTTGCGATTTATTTCAAGCCAGCGCACGGAAGACTATATTCCTATTCAATATTGTGTAAACAAAAATTTGGAATGTGATTCTAGCAAATATTTGTGTAACTGCTACTGCTAGCACGCACAGCAGTGAAACTTAAACTCTGTAAAACATGCAAAATATAAAGGTCACGCCGGTGGTTTTTAAAACCTCCAAGAAATTAGGGTTTATAGGAGTATAAAGGTTCAAGGGATTTATATGACGCTTCCTGCTATTTGTTTGTTTGCTTTGTGTGTGTGTTTGTTTTGCGTAAGTTAAAGTTATCTTCTTTATCAACCGTAAGAAGTAAAATCAAAATAAAGTTTAAGAACTTGCTTCAAATATTCCATACGCCGTCGGAAAACCGAGGTTTGTGCAACTCCCTGAAAGGCAAAAGGGTTACGTCACAATCACCGTGCGATGGGTAAAAAAGAACTAAAATTCTGTGGCTCGATCCTGTTTTGAGAAACAGGAGTTAACATAAACGTCAAGTAAACCAAAAGCACACATGATCATTCAATGTTTTTGTTTAATTGTTCATAATTGTAAAATTTTTACAGTCCATGCCGCTCCAGTCTACTAAGACTCTTCCGGTTGAAATTTCATAGAAAATCTAGAGGAGCTCACATTATTGGCCGGCGAAAAACGACAATGTATCTGAAGCTGGTAAGATACTCAACTTTCTGCTAATCACTTCGTCTGTTTATTTCTGTTCTTAGGGTTTCCGAGTTAGGCTCTCCAAAAGGAATGACCGAACGTCGATTCTCTAAACTACATTATTTCCAAAAACTCCCTCGCAATTTTTACGTCTCTGGAAATGCAGAGGCAACACTGGCAACAGTTTAATGTCTATGAAAGTTTGAATAATATCTACAATGTGCAGACTTTTATCTTTTCTAAGAATAGATTTCGAGTGAAAATCACGTGTTTTAAACGGGCAACTTTAGTTACAACTTGACCAGACATGTCTTACTGCTGATGCACGACTGAGTCTAATTAGTCTCCAAACTTCATAACGGTGTCCTGAATGAGTTGGATCAGATTGACTTTTCTAGCAAGATACAAGTCTATTGTGCAACCATTGCCATAAAGAGTACTAGTTTAACGTGAGCCACTCATTTTTTTAAATTATTTAGAGCACTATAATTTCACCGTCGCTTTTCTTTCGATATCAACAGGCTAGTGATATGAAACACTTGCTATTGAATGTCAAGTTCTATGATTTTCTGCCATGTTACTATAAAGGCTGGAAATATTTTCACCTTACCAGCCGACACAGGCTGGAAAGAAGCGGAGATCCACGCAGAGCAAAAAAGCAGGAGCGTTGTAAAAAGCACCATGTTGCCTGAATAGACTGCAGCGCTTCGTAAACAGACTTATATACGACTCGCATATATTTTATTGGCAGTCGGATCGTATCAGCACAGGATGTGAGACCGCTATACTAACAGTTCTTCAAGCCAGTTCACCATTTTAGAGATTTTACTGGTGCGTTATTGTTCGGCAGTTTGTCGCACAGCTGTACTTAGAAGCTCATATGCTTCTATCGAAAAGTACAATGTGTTCTTCCCCCAAAATGTACAGGGTATTTTTCGCCGCAAAAATAAACTATGGAAATCCGAACGTGCATTCTCTGGCCAAAGGTAGCGCTAGAGTTCAGAACCAGATAACAAAGTTTCAGCATCGAATCCTTTTTTTTTTTTCTTGTTGAAAAGTTATAAGTGATTTTTTGGAAAGTTCAATGTGGAAAATAATGCCTTTTTTTGCCCGTTTTCGGTTTCTGGCTCCATAAAGCGCCCTGTATTCTAGAACCCCGTCGACATTTTCAGAAAATCATTTAAAGCGTTTGATTGAAAAATGGTTCAGACCTCTAGTGCTATCTTCGGTGGAAAATTAACTTTCGGCGACGCGTAATTTGATTTTTGCGGTAAAAAACACAAAAAAAAACGTGAATTTTTTTCGGGGGACACTCTTGTTCTTCTCTTTAGGGCAAAATCGTTTTCTGCAAGATTTTGTTTTAAATTTTAAAAATTGTATTCATAAACTAAGTTCCCGTGCTCATGCTCTTGTATATACAAGCCTCATTATAAAATAGAAATGCACGTTTTAATATTTTGTTTAAAATATACTGTAGACTGTTCATAAGACCCGAGCGCATGAGCGGTAGGACACAGTAGGCGACTAAAAAATAGCAATAACACAAAACGCAGTTCAACCGTATGAATGACATATCAACAATTACCACAAACAAGAATGATGGCTTCTGTATAGCTTTTCCCCTACATCATGTAGCCATACGCTGACATATAAGAATGACTATAAAAATATACCATAACTTTTTTTTTTCATAAACGCAACTGTTAGAAAACAGGACCGAACTACGCACTTGTTAATAGAATAATAATAAAAAGAGCAATTTACCAAATGCTGCAGACATCATGATTAGTTGTTTGCGTTACAAATTATGATTAAACTACCAATGAAATAATATTCCTATTACTGCTTGCTTGGGAGAAGTAGCGTGTTGGTTGAAGTCAAGGATGAAGAAAGAATAAAACAATTAAAACTGGGACAAAACAACACATCTTTCAGCTAGCAACGGACGAGTAAAAATTTTCAACAGCGAGCAGCCGACTATACTTAGGAGGGAAAGGGAGGAGAAGGGGAGAGAAGGAGATAAAAAACGCGAAGTGCAAGTCAGAGAGGGGGTTTATCTCGGATTTTAAAAATTCAACCTCGGTTTTCGTCAGCAGGAGGGAAGGGTTTGACACGTTGTTATTTGCTGTGGTCATGGCGAATGACTCTATGATCTCCCTGCCAAATCTGCTGTCATGCCCTCCCAGGATTTTTGTTTGATCAAAGAGGGGAAGGTGCCGCAGTGCACCAATCACAGACTCCGGGAACATCACAACGAAGTTTCTAAGGCCTCTCCAGATTCCTGTCATCCAGTCACATGCCCGTTCGTGTTACTTTGTCATCCCCTCTTTGATCAAACAAAAATCCTGGGAGGGCATGACAGCAGATTTGGCAGGGAGATCATAGAGTCATTCGCCATGACCACAGCAAATAACAACGTGTCAAACCCTTCCCTCCTGCTGACGAAAACTGAGGTTGAATTTTTAAAATCCGAGATAAACCCCTCTCTGACTTGCACTTCGCGTTTTTATCTCCTCTCTCTCGCCCCTTCTCCTCCCTTTCCTCCTAGGTATAGTCGGCTGCTCGCTGTTGAAAATTTTTACTCGTCCGTTGCTAGCTGAAAGATGTGTTGTTTTGTCCCAGTTTTAATTGTTTTATTCTTTCTTCATCTTTGGTTCCTATTACTGTTTTCGCTCTATTACTGCAGCAGTCTGAACCCCCGTCGAGCATAACAAGCCGACTTTTTTAAATCAAATTTTTGGCGAAAAATTGGGTCTAATCAATCGTTCCTATAATTTTCGATATCGCATTCAATCGATCAACACCTAAGTTTTTTTTTTTTTAATGTTTAACATGACTAATTTTATGATTTCCAATTTTGAACACTTCTCACTGTGAAGCTGACATGATATTTTCTAACAGCGTAAGCTGGAATTCCCAAGCAAAATTTTGGAGATACCAATGAACACTCCCAAAACGAGCTGAAAAGGCGGGGAAAGCGCAAGAGAACAAAAGTACGGCTCCACTGTGACACTGAATTATCCTTTTTCCCGTTTCTGGTTGTATTTTGATAGGTCTATTTTTGGCGTTTCTTAATATTAATTCTGCCCCTACCAGCACTTAGCCTCGCTTGAGTACCTCAAGGCTGACAATAGTGGTGCCGGCTAAAAGCGTTTTTCGCATGATCAGAGTGAATAAGATAGAATTGGCGCAGCTCCTAACCCGTGTTATTTCTTTGAACTATTTTAGTTTCTCGACGTAGGACGGAAGGTGCGATTCAAATATTCTGAGCAAGTTTCGTCGCGTAAATAGAGAAGATACATGGTGATGCGCGTGAAGCTTTCAAAGGCTGGGACCTTCATGCCTTGTTATGTCACAAGGCTTCGTTCTGTGAACATTCCGAAGCTGAGCTACACGAGCTTTTCTGACCACGTGCGAAAGGACAATGGCAATGTCAGCAATCTCAGCCAAAGCAAAGAGCGAGCGTCAGTTCTATGCCGAACTCGGCAAACCTAGAACCAACGGTTACTGAAACACCCCGTATGAAAAACACACCCGGAAACATGAACCGCTAGCCTCCACCGAGACCAAACTAAATGCGATAACAGCGCCACCCTTTAGCAATGAGTCAAAACATGAAAGTTGCTTTATATAGCTACTGCGAGATGGCCCTGCGAGATGGCGCCACCAGCCCTGGCGCGACTCGACCTGAACCAATACATGCAGCCGTGCAGTTCCCAGAGCGGCCGTTGCGGGAGAAATGGCGGCGTTGCGATCGCCATTACTTTGTTCTGGAGTACGGATCGGAGCCATATTTTCAAATCAGGCTCTTTCGGAGTTTCCACAACTGAGTATTCTAGTAATGTTGCCTAAAACGGAGACCTTTAAAAGTATTTTCTATATGATTATGGCGAATAAGCAGTGAGACGTGCGAGATGCTTTGAGTAGCACTCGCGCTTCAAGAATGTAAAAACGTCAGTGGAAGGCGAAGAGAGGTCGGGGAAGGTCTCCTGCTTCTCTTCGTCTTGCGGTGATGTACTGCTATTTATTTTTAGGTGCGGGTGACACACAAATTATCTCGCCACGCCTCACTGTTTTTCTTCTTTTTTTGTCATAAACATGCCGTAGTCATTTCAAATGTCTTTGTTTCAGATTAACTAAGTTTAACGCAGGACATAAGTTCGCTCTCGTTCTGGTTTGCAGTTCATGCTCAGAATGCCAACAGTTCTTGCGCGTGGTGATGAGAAAAGCTCGTGTAGCGCAGCTTAAAATCGAACACCGCTCTTTGGCATTGCGAGACAAAAGGTTTCTGCCTTCGACAGTTGTTCGCGCGTCACCAGTGCTACCTTATGTTCTTGTTTTGATTCGGGATTACAATACAAATTAGCGCCCTTTATGTCTTTCTTGAGAGTACTTGGAAAGTCACTTTAAAAGCAGACACATGTCGTCACATCATCACTAGTGACGAGTTTCTTTTTTCTAGTTGCTTTTTTTCGGTACCAAGTAACGTATTACATTTTAGGAAAAGGACGAGTAACATACACATCGCGACACTGTTAGCGCGAACACGACGTCGGCGTCTTTTCACGTTTTATTAGGAAAGAGTTTTAGTGAGCACACAATCTTTACCCCTCATATTAGAGCCCTAAATGAGCTCTTTCTATAACAATGGTATCTTTGATGAGAACCTTTCCGTTCTAAGAGAAAAAACACAGAAAACTGGCGATCGCTTGTTCGCGCTAACAGTGTCGCGCTCTGTACTTTAGTTACTTGTAAGGCCCTGTAACGAGTAACGTTCTTTTGTTACTTTTGAGGAGTAAAGTGTACAAACGCCGTTTGAAAAGCCTTGTTTTACTTCCTAACCTGCGTATGTGTTTATTCCGACCAAGGCAGATGGGCAACCCGAAAAACAACTTAACAGTACGACCGTGTGGCAGCGTTTATCGCTGAACACGTCAGTGGAATTCTATAGCTGGGATTGTCCTTCACTCTTCTAGAAGGTTGAACCTTCTAGGATTGTGTACAGACAGAATTATAAACCCGGAGGTTGGCAACACGGAAAGGCACAAAAGGCATTGTCAACTTGGAACGTTAGCAAGCAGAGAAAACAAGAGAGAGTGGGAGATCCCAGATTCACCGGCTCTGCCTGAAGCACAACACTATACCGTTTCTTCGAGCGCATCAGTAGAACGACTCTTCAGGGTCGCCGGAGATGCATTCTCAAGGAAGTGGAGAAATAGAACTGTTGAAAACTTGCTAATGCTGAAGTGCAACGTGTTACTGTAAAGAGAAACAATAAACCGTGAAGCAGAAAGCAGTTGTGTATTTGGTCGTCAAATTGACGAGAAAAGTAACTCGTTAACTTTGGAGGTAAATTAACGTTTCTTTTTGTTAGAATTGGTAAGGAGTAAACGTATTTAGTTACTTTTTGAGCGAGTACATGCAGTAACGGTATTTCGTTACTTTTTTGGGGTAACGTGTACATGTCTACGTTTAATACGAACTATTTTACGTATCTCTTTTTTCCTTCTGCTCGTTTTTATAGATATTATGTTTTGCCGATATCTTTTAAGGTGTACAACCCCATAAAAGCTCTTGTTTCCGGCGGAAAGCGAAAACACTTTATTCCGACTTGAGATGTAAACCGCTTTCATTGCTTCTAAAACACATGCCGTCCCGTTTTTATTTTTATCATATGTTTTGTTCAGGGGCGTAGTTGTCATTGTCCAATGACCTGCCTATTTCTATGTTAATATTATGTAATACTTATACTTCAAAAACCTCATAAGTTTCGTATTACATTCACACATCAGTAACAGAACTTGTACGATGGGTGGCTTGAAATGAGTAGGGTTGGACTGGAGCACGGCGTTGGTGTGCAGATCATTCTATAAGTCATTTGCTGGACGGAGAACGAAGAGAGATGGGAAGTAGAACTGGAACACGGTGGATAAACGGTTTTCTGATTGCTGATACGATATAAAACGGTAATTTTCTGGTATAATAACAGTGTTTCAATCTAATACGTAAAAATAGTTTTAGAAAAGAAAATATGTCTCGATGCAGTGGATGCTATGTGAGTGGTCTACCAAGCAGTGTCCTTGAGACAGGTGCCGTGCTCTGTACGCGTGGAGGCTATAGTCACGTGACCGTGATCCGGAGGCATGATTGGTCTAAAATACTCATAGAGTGCAGCATGCTGTCGATACCGAGGGAACATGACAGCAGCACGAAGGCTAGTTTTTTGAGTCTCAAAGGAACTGCCCAGCCCAAATTTTAACCGAAAATGGGAAGTATGAAGATCCAATGTATTATGCCGTATACCCCACATTGCTAATTGAAATGCATAAATAACCGCGTCTTTTTTCTCCGCACGATGTCCACAAATAAACTGAAATTACAAGGACAAAAAGATTACCCACAAATAGGCTTTGAGGTAGATTTCGCAGCACGCAAGTAAGAGTCTTTTTTTCCCGCGAGGGTTGTGCACTTGTAACAAACAATGTACCTTTTCTTCAATTATGTAAATGTAATAATAAATGTCAGAAAGATGTAAATGTTCTCACAACTGAAATAAAAAAAAACGCCAATCTAACACCACGATGACAACAATAAAGGGTTCTGGGCTCGAGGAGCTAATAACTTTAATATCGCAAAAACATAATAATAATATCTATCTATCTATCTATATACAGTATATATATATATATATATCAGTAGCAGCGCTGGCTTTTTTGAGAAATTCGCCACACAGTGATGTAATCGGACGTGCTTAGAGTGGTGGTGCGCCACCCACGATTAAGTAATTAAATACTTGCTTCGGGTGCTAAAAATATTTTTACCGTACATTTCATCGTTCTCGACGTGGGCGTCGACGGACATAGCGCCGCTGCCTACACCCTTGTCGAGTTGAAATCTACTGTTGACACTTTGTAACCACACTATATCGTGCTATAGACTCGTCTATTTGACCCGCATGCAGTCTCAAGAGAGCTTTTTCGAATATCGGTGCTAGACAGAGCGACAACGTAGCATATCGCGACAGAAGAGCGGACTGCGCTTCGGTCTGGCCGACCGCGCTTGCTCTGCTGAGATGTTAACGTGGAAATTTCGAGCACAGGTAGCTTGCTGATCTTGCAAGAGTCTGCTTTGTAGTTGAGAATACTTTGCCTTGCAAGCGCCTGCGGAGCAGTTCCAGCACTCGGCATAACTCCCGCGCAGCATTGCAACCTTTCTGTCTCTAGATAGGCCATGAAGGCCCATAGCATGTGCTGCGGTTCGTTTTAAATAGAAGCAGAGCACCCGCGAAGTAGGCGAAACGGTGCGACGAGGCGAGTTGTTGAAGAACAAACAGAGAAGAAATATCTCGCAGGTTTTGAAACTTCCAGATTCGGTGATTTGATACACAGGAATGTTGTAAATGTCAAGGATTGATACATTCGTGGTCATTAATTTTGCGTTTATTCCGCTCGCTCTCTAAACTAATGAACTGTCTCCGTATCTATTATTTTCGAGACGCGTTTTTTTTAAAATAGCTTCGTGACAACACTTGTCAAAGTGATGCGGCAAAAGAGGCAGCATTTTTTGCACACTCGCTATTTCGGGGCATTGTAGTGCGCATTGAATTGATCCGTGTAATTGCCATGCCGAACTCACCATGACGCAGGTAATTAGTGGAGCGCGAATGCTATTGATTGCAGAAGTGTTGTAAATTGGGCAATCTGGGCGAGTCACGCAGCGCACTGCATGACTTTCAGCGCGTCTTCTTCTTCTTGTTCCTTTGAGTATAAATTAAGTTGCGAGTCAGCGCTTGTGTGTTGTGCACGTTCCTTCTCTCTGTCTTTGTCTTTTTGTGCGCTGTTCTGCTCACTGTGCTATTGATTGTAAACTAATGCCAATGCTATGTACATAGCGCGACACTGCGAATGGAATAAATTTATGGTCACTAATAATGTGGTAACGTCAATTAGGAGCTTCACTTGTTCCGCACCAAGCGCGAGCGTCCTACCCTCGACAACATGATGTCGTCTTGTGCACCTCAATCGCTCGCACGCAGCCAGAACTCGGCGGAAGACACAGAGCGCGTGCTGGAGGCATTGTTTTCGAAAGACACGCCCTGTCGTTGTCACTTTGTCAATGACTTTAGTGCTCTTTTTCACTTCGAATCAATATGCTTTAATCAAACCCGCTAGCCATGTGGAACGTGAATATGCGAAGCACTAACGGAAAAATCGCTGATGTCGTATTCGCGCTGAAAGTGTCGCGCAGCGACTGAAGGCTCTGTTATACTCCGACGTAACGCGCGCGCCAGCGAACGCTGGCCGAAGTCGGCTACGTCACGTCAGTCACGCCGCGCGCGTCAAAAATTCGGCCTCTTTATACTCCGGCAACCCTGGCGACTCCCGCGGCGCGCGTCGGTGGGCCGCCGACGCGGCGCATGCGCAGAATCTGACTACGAGGGCACGTTTCCTGCGATAGTGCGCCACTTCCGGTTCCTTTTCGTTTCGAATAGCAGACGAAAATTCTCGCGCTTCTTCAGCGCCAAGTTCGAGTGATGGCGTGGACGTACCTTGCACGACGAAAACTCGCGCTTGCACTGTTGGTGGCTTGGTGCACCGCCTGCGCCGCAAGCGTAGGCGGTCAATGTATATACGGTACATCTTTGACAAGCGCACGGTCTGCGGTACTCAAGCTTCCTCGTGTCGTAGACACACGGGTGAGGACGAATTCTCTCGATCAGCTTCTCGACGACCGAGTCCGATTCTTCAAACATGACGCCACACGGAGTGGTGCTGCTGTCGTCTGCTATTGCTCGTACTCGCCGCGCTTTCCGCGCGAGGGCTGCCGGGAGCCAGCGCGTGATGCATCCTGGTCCGGCGTCGCGGGCGCGGTCGGCGCGGAATATGGCATGCTCCATTTTGGCGTCGAGGCGGTCAGGCTGCGTCGAACGCCGCCGGTCGCGTCGGTTACGCCACGACGCCGGAGTATAGAGCGTCGGGTTTTCGCCGACGTGACGTCGCTGTGACGCGCTCGCACGCGCGCACGCGTTACGTCGGAGTATAACAGAGCCTTAAGTGATATCGTTAACGCGAAGAGGACATCGGCGCTTTTGTCGCATTTTATTTTTAAGGAACAACGACGGGCAACATATTTTCCCACTTCTGGTAATGTTCCAAATTAATATATCGCGCGAGAGTGGTAGTTGAGACAATATGACCTTTCACTTCTAGAGGACAAAAACACGATAAAACGGTGATCGCTTCCTTCCGCTAACACAGTTCACGCGATGAACGTAATGCAACGCTGCCAACCACTCGCCCATGATGCTTCTCTCGCTGCCCGTCGTCATGCCAAAGTTTCGTCAACGCGATAAAAGTTTATATTATGGCCAATGGATTACCAACGTTGGTTAGCCATTGGCTAAGACAGGCCAATGTTGGCCTGCTTAAGCCAATCGATTGCAAATGTTGGTAAGCCATGGGCTAAGACAGGCCATATGTTGGCCAGCCTAAGCCAATCGAGTACCAATGTTGATAACCCAATGACTAACACAGAGCAATGCTGGCCAGCCTAAGCCAATCGATTGTCAACGTTGGTAAGCACTTGGCTAAGACAGGCCAATGTTGGCCACCTAAGCCAATCGATTGCCAACGTTGGTACAATGTACGTAGAGGTTGTAGCGGCAAGAGCGGTGCTTGCTTACAATGGGCCGCATGTAGACGGTCGTCGTAGATGGCCGAGAGGGGAGAACGTGGTGCTGGAGTGGCTGGCCCGAGGAGAATTCGTGGCACATGTGCGATTTGAGCGAAGAAAAAGGCGAGGTTGAGGCGGTACGCGTCTCCCGAACGTAGCACCGTAGCGCTTTCCTTTGTAGTGTAATGGTGGAGAGTCTTCACCGTTACGTTGATGTCTCGGTCATGAATGCAAGGAAAAAATGGACACACACTGCTTCGCGCCGGTATGCAAGTCGGGCTACCCGGACAACAAGGGCGGCCGGAGCATCAGCGACCGTAAGCCGTCGCTGTTTCGTGCGGCAAGTGAGGAGTGGCGCAGAATACAGTGGAAACAAAATGTAAAACGAGAAGAGAAATGCCACGCCGGGACATGAGTGGTGTGCGCAAAGACATTTGGAACCGCGCCTTATTCTTAGAGACTATGTGCACATCGTCAATGGCTAAGGGGTTAGGATTCCAGGGAGTAGGCCAGTGCTCGTAGACGATGCCGTGCATATTTGCTGCATTATTGCCCTTTGTACAACTCATAGGCGATGCCCCGTGAAAGGCCAACAAGGAAGCGGACAGCGATAGTGGTAACCCAGCCAGTGAAGAATGCCCGCCAGTCGCGCCGAGACATTCCTTAGCTGTTGATTTCTCCTTCTAATGAACCCGACAAGTCGGAGCTTCATAGGTGCACAACAGACTGCACTGTTTAGAGCACCTGAAGCCAGCTACAAAGTTTTTGTCGCGATTTTTTTACCGAACTACTCTGGCGTCATCTACGCGTCATCATCGTTCCTACAACAGGGAGACTGCGGTGATCTCCCACGAAAAGGTCGTGAGCTTTGTACCAGACCACAGTGGGTTAATTGTTGCTCAATGTTTCTTTCCTGGACGAGAAACAATGGGCTCTTTAAGTCTGTATTCAGATTGCATTTTAATGCTTCCTGTACTCCCACTCGAGGTATTATTTCTTCATAAACTGGCGCCACCAGTCCTGGCGCGACTCGACCTGAACCAATACATGCAGCCGTGCAGTTTCTCAGAGCGGCCGCTGCGGGAGGAATGGCGGCGTTGCGATCGCCATTAGTTCGGTTCTCGAGTACTGATCGGAGCCACTCTTTTAAATAAGGCTTCTATGGCAGTTTCCCAACTGCGTATTTTAGTAACGTTACCAAAAATTGAGACTTTTTAAAAATATTTTATATATGGTTATGGCGAAAAAGTTGTGAGACGCGACATGCTTTAAATAGCACTCGCCCTTCAAGAATAAAAAAAAAAAAAGTCACTGGAAGGCGAAGAGGGTTCAGGAAGGTCCCCTGCCTCTCCTTGTCTTGGAGTGATATACCGCCTTTTTTGTTTAGGCGCGGGTGGCACACATATTACCTCGCATGCCTCACTGTTTTTTTTTTTGTCATAAGCATGCCGAAGTATTTTAAACTTCTATGTTTCAGATTTTCTGAGTTTAACGCTCAGAGTTCGCTCTCGTTTTTGGTTTGGAGTCCAAACACAGAGTGCAACGGTTCTCGGGCGCGTGATCAGAAAAGCTCTTGTAGCGGCAGTTTAAGATCAAAGACCGCCCTTTGGCATTGCGAGACAAGAAGGTTTCTGCCTTCGACAGCTGTGTGGGCATCACTGTTCTGCCAGATGTTCTTGTTTTCATTAGGGATTACAAAACAAATTAGTGCCTTGGTGCCTTTCTCGAGAGTAGTCGGAAAGTCTCTTTTAAAACAGACGCATAAATGTCACTCATAACTAGTGACGAGTTTCTTCTACCTAGTTTGGCTTCTTGTTCTGTACCGAGACGCGTATTGTACTTCAGAAAGCTGAACGAGTAACGTACTCAATTACTTTTAAATTCCAGTAAGGAGTAACGGATTTTCGTTACTTTTTTGAGGAAGCAAAGAGTACAAAGCCGCTTAAATATGCTTGTTTGGAATTCTAATATGAGTGTGTATTTATTGCGACAAAGGCAGATGGGCAACCCGCAAAACAACTAAACAGTATCACAGTGTGGCCGCGTTTTCGCTGAACACGTCGAGCGGAAACTCTACAGCTGGGGATGTCCTTCACCCTTCTAGAAAGCTGAACCTTCTAGAATCGTGTACAAACCAAGACTTAAACCCGGAGCTTCCCAACACGGGAAGGCACGAAACCCGTTGTTAACTGGGAACTTTAGAAGCAGAGAAAACAAAGGAGAGAGGGGAATCCAGACTCACCGGATTTGCGTGAAGCAGAACAGCGGAACACTATACCGTTTCTTGGAGCGCATTAGTAGAACTACTCTTCAGCGTCGCCAGAGATGAATCGCTTAAGGAATGAAATATATCTGGTGAAAACTGCTACTGCTGAAGTGCAACGGCTACTAAAATAAAAACAATAAACTGTTGAAAAGAAAGCAGTTGTGTATTTTGCCGTCAAAGCGAGAAAGAAGTAACTGTAACAGCTTTGAAAATAAAGCAACTTCTGTTTTTTTAGATTCATGTTGACGAGAACGTGCCCAGTTTCTCTTTGGGTCGAGTGCAGCGCAACGGTACTTCGTCACTTTCTGGGGGGTAATCGTGTACATCGCCTGCTTTTAAACGATATTTTTAGCGTATCTCGTTTGGACCTTCGCAGCTCGTTTTCTATCTATGGTATGTTTTGCCGATATCCTTTGAGAGGTGTACAACCCCATTAAAGCTCTTGTTTCCTTTGGCGGAAAGGCAAAAACAGCTTATATCCTGACTTAGATGTGTATGGCTTTTCATTTCTTCAAAACACATGCCACCCTCGTATGTATGTTTTAACAATTGTTTTGTTCAGGGGCGTAGTTGTCATTGCATAATGGCTCCGCCGATTTTATGTTGATATTTTGTAATACGCTACTTCAAAAGCCTGATAAGTATCGCGCTACATTGGGTCACATCAGAAGGCAGGACTCGTTTGATGTGGTGTCTTGAAATGTGTAGGGCTGAACTGGATCACGGCGTCGGTGTGAAGATCATTCTGAAATTATTTGGTGGACGGAGAACGTAGCAGGCGATGGTATGAGAACGGTAGATGCCCAGCTTTCTGACTGCTGATACGTTATAAAACGCGATTTTCTGGACATGATGACAGGCGTTTCAAGCCAATCCAGTAAAATAATCTTGCAGAAGAAGTTGTCTCGATGCAGTGTGATGCGACGTGAATGCTCTACCAAGCAGTGCCCTTGAGGCAGGTGCCGTGCTCTGTACGCGCGGAGGCTATAGTCACGTGACCGTATCCGGAGGCATGGCTGGTCTCATAATACGCATAGAGTGTACCGTGCTGTCGATACCGAGGGAACACGTCAGCTAGCACGAAGGCTAGTTTTTGAGTCCCTGAAAGGAACTGCCCAGCCCAAATGTTAACCGGAACGGAAGCATGAAGATCCAATGTCGGCGTCTTGCTAAATTCGCATCTAAAATTGAATGCATAGATAAATCGCGGTTTGCTCTGCGCATACCGATGTCTGGAACATCCGACAGCTAAAGCAAACGAAGGCTAGATTGGGTTTGAGGTCGCACAACGGAACCGCCGCAGCCCAAATTGTAAATAAACAAACAAATAAACGGGTAAGTAAATGAATAAGTAAATAAATATACATATATGTATATTACATGCGGCGATGAGGCCCAACGGGCTGGTTGGACGTGAAACGAAAGGTGAGTATCTTGCAGCGGCATTTCATTTTTTAATAACGTTTCGCTGGGACCGCTTTTTCAGGGTGGGCACGGTGTATCAAATACAACATGAGATTTGTATCAAAGATCAAATTCGATACAATTCGTCCCGCTCGAAGGAAGCGGTCCCCGGTTGAAACGTTGGTAAAGTAAAAAGGCCTTTCGCTGAACTCTCACATTTCGTTATAATATAAATAAATAAATATATATATATATATATATATATATATATATATATATATATTCACAGGACAGTGAAGTATCGTACGTCCTTGTGGTGGTGCGCCACATCCCATCCTCTTCAAAGACGTGTTTGTATATAAGCATTCTTGACAAGACATCGCACTGCGAGCAAGGCGCCACGTATGCAAGCACCGTAAGCTGTCCCACTTTCCACCGCTGGAACCCCAAGCCCCGCCCGGTTCTAATCTGGCAATGCAGCAGCCAGTCAACCAGCGTCGCCCGCATCGGCAGCTCTGGTTCCAGCACGGATAAACGCCGTCGCGACATCGCCAACGGATCCTACAGGCCCATTCTTCAGTCTGAGGAACAAATTGATTCGACCTTGTATTTCATGCCGATATCTCGTAATAATTGTCTCCTGGTTTTGTCTTGTTTTAAGGCGGTCGCGCGGAGATGTGCGAGGGCGTGGGCGTCCACGCCGCACTCGGAAGACTGGTTTTCTACCATCCGACTCAACGATGTCCGGAAACTTCTTGATTGATGGAGCTGTTTTTTCTGTAATTTTTATGATATCGTTTTTTAGAAGATGCTTCATAAAAGTATAAGACGTGCTTTCGACGCTTGTAACTCTCTATTTAGAGAATATCAGTATTAAGCAAATGTAGCTGTGATTTAGATAATGATGACAAAAGTAAGAGAAAAACGTTTTGTTTAGTTTATTGTTGATTTCAAAATTGAACGCCTAGACTTCTATGAAAACGTATTTCGTGTACTGCCTTAGCTAGCTATCACGGCGAATACAGGAGTAGTTACACATTCACAAAACACACATAAGATCAAGGTAGACAGGTTTTGACTTAGGTGAATCGTGCAATTGTTGTAACTAAACGTTGGAAGCGAGATCAGGAAATATGTTTACATATATCATGCTCGACAGGCTAACTCTTAGAACGTTTTACAGCAGAAAGATATATTTAGTTCACCTTAATCAGACATGAAATGTTCTCCTAGAATATAGAAAGTTCGTAATTTACAACATCGATTTCATTTTATAAAGGGCATGCCTATCTTTCAATTCTTTTCCGTTAGTAGCAAAATTTTGCAACAGAAATGTATGCAGAAGTAGCGAGTAGTAAACAACTTTGGTTGTTATTTGTGTGGGACGTCCTACCAATTAGAGAGACTCAATTCTAGAATACCTATATTGCCATTCATGCTTGTTGTTTCTCTATTAAAGTTTGCGTCACCGCATACTCTTGCAGGAGCTCGACGCATGTATTATAACGCTGGTTGACATTCTAACTAGTTAGCTACAAAAACTGAGTTCACGCTCAAGGTCTTGCCGAACAAGAGTAGCGCTGTCAAAGTGAGTAGGAGACTGAAAGCGCGTTCCGCAATGCCGGACCAAATATAGACAACAATCAATATATCAGTGCTAATGTAGGCAAAGTAGTGCCTTGAAGCCCTTCGCTAAACTTCAATTTTCTCAAACTATATCGTAATTAATTACAGCGGAAAAGCCTTTAGGTCGAAAGCTAACAACAAAAGTATATATCGTGTAAATAGGTTCTTAAACACAATTAAAAGAGGGTGTTTAATTCTTCATAACGTTTCGGATCGAGACCAAGTCTCAGTGGATCATAGACTCGTTTCCCAAATCCACGACCGCCATCAGCCTCGTAAGTCGCCCGCTAAATGGCGGGTCTCTATCTTTGGTGTCATTAGCCGATATCCCCAGCGATTCCGAGTGTCTCGGAGCACGTAGCGCTTATGCAAATAGACCTCCTTCACCGATGCAGCACGCTTCGAGTCCGTCTTCAATACCGAGCCTGGGACGACCTGAAGAATTCATTTTAACTGTGGGCACGCAAGTGATTAGCACACGTGTAGGCCCGAGTTGAGAGGAGGGAATAAACAGCTATCGCACTTGGAAAGGTGGTCGTTTGGGTTGATGGCAGAACCTTGGCATTTGTAGGCATTTGGACGAAGACGATGGAAATTAGATGTTGCAAATGGAGTTACGTCCCTTTCTTCTTTGAATCACCTGGTGAGAATACTGAGCATTGTTGTCCGCGTCACAGACATTTCTGTGGCTATTGCAAATTCAACATACAGGGTAGAAATGACAATGTTAAAGTAGCACCCACAAAAGATATTCAATGCTGTACTTTTCTTGACAAAAAGTATTTCGTATGCACGCGAGTTCTACAAATTCAAATGTGGTGTGGTGAGAAAAACTGTGTACATATTCGTCGTGGTTTTAGATATAAATAACACAATGTTGATGATTTTGTGATTAGCCTGTTTACTAAACTAATTTTAATATGTTTTTAGAGGCTTGTAGGCTTAAAGAAGTAATGAAATTTTCACAGTATTTTTTAACTACATCCTATCAGATCTGGGGAACAGAGAATTGGCTTGAGAGTGATCTAAAACAACCGACAGATCGGATGACTCGAAACAGTTGTAGCAGTCTAACGCCGCCACTTGTCTTCGAGATCAAAGGAGCCATTCCTATCTTTTTCACGTTGTTTCAAGCCTCATTCATTGAAGCGAAATATTTGATTACATATGCTGCACACGGATATCTCTTAGAAACACTAAAATTGCTTCGCGTTATATTTTGATTAGAATAAAAATTGCAAAATATTTATCCGACACAAAAAATTGCCCTTTCGCATTATACACAGAACAAAACATTTATGATAAGCAAAGTGTCTTCCAAAGAAGATTGACCGTATTTCGTTTTGTTGAAGAATGTGATGAATATTTAGTTGCAAAACCAATCAAAACGGGACGTCATCAAGCCCAAGTTAAAGAGGTGCCAAAACACCAATTAAACAACAACAATTGCACCCGAAAACGATAAGAAAAAAACAAAAAACATGGCCACCAGTCTCATTTGCAAATGCAACAAATCAGTTTCTCGATTCTCTTTTTATAAAAATGACTCCAATATTAGATTGAGGATCAAGAAAAGTAAGAAAAACAAAGTAAATGGTTAAAATAGATTAAATTAACTTTTACACAGTGGTTCTCAACCATCGATGCTTTGCGGACCCCTGAGTGGATCGGCGAGATGATTGAGGACCCTGCTTGTGGTAGGGAGGTAAAGGCACAGGCTAGATATAACAATGATTTATTAAATGTATATAACTAAGCGCTAGTGTGAAGTAGACCTCCCTTACCACATACATACGAGAAACTCACCCGAAAAAGAAACATTTCTTCTCGACCTGAAAAATAACTTATTGCTGGGCTTGACTGATGAGGCAGGGCTCGCGGAACCTGAAACGGTCGCGGACCCCAAAGGCATCCGCGGACCCCATTTGAGAACCACTGCTTTAACAAAATAGCCCAGACAATGTTTCCGGTTGCTCCTTCTTCGCTATAAAAATAATTTTGAACACATACGGCGAAGGGCTTCTGCCAAAATGTTTTTGATTGTTATTTTTCTTTGGACTGGTAAAGATAAGATTAGTTTCTTGACTAAAGACAAGCTTTTTTTCTGGTTGAAGAGATTTTTCTTAATTTGTGCCCAGCTGAATTTTAATGAAGGGCATTTCATTCGCTGCTCAATCCTAGGCATATGTGCTAACTTCTAAGAATCTTTAACACTCAGCTAAACGAGAGAACATACTGGTATACTGTTAAAATATACCCACCTTTTTCTAACGAAATTCTGTAAACTGAAGTTGCTTGCACTGGAACTCATGACCAATGGTATTAAGAAAAATGTTGTTCGTTTACTTTTTAAGATTGTTATACTTCGTTTTCTTGTGAAGTTCAGAATACAATTTATTGTGCATGAAAATATTGTCATAGTAAGTAAGAACTTCCAACGTTCTGAATTTCAACATAAAGACTTTTGTATCACCAACATTTCACTACTCACGTTCTAATTTGCACTTTGAGGTTTATACTTTGTCCTAGACACATCGCATCTATGTTACTTCGATAGTTTTAAACTGCAGCATATTGAGATCAGAATGTAGTAATCGGATTATTGAGAGATTGACGTCCTCGCTTTAATATATATATATATATATATATATATATATATATATATATATATATATACATACATTTAAATGATTTCAAGAGCAGTGCCAGAGAGCTTCTGGTCTTATTATTTAACTTTATTTGCACTCACTCACTCTTCTAATTTATAATCCAAAAGGGTTATAAACTTATATCAGGTTCTATGTATATAGTATAGTTCTCACACCAATGCCTACTGCTGCTTTATGACGAGCTAAATGTTTCTATTTGAAAAATGTTATACCTTTAATTTATATCACTACTGTTTAATTGAAATAAAGGCATCTAGTGATTATGTGGTCCACCCTCCCGTTTTTTCCCCTATATCATTATGTTATATATCTGCTCTCTGAACGTTTTCTATTTATTATCAAATCCATAAATGACGAAGATCATATTCTACCTAGTACTGATTCAGAAAGAAAACAAATAGTCCTGTGCTATCTTAACTTAGTTTTGCACCCTTCCTTCTTAAAAAAAAAAAAAAAAGCTTTCTTCAAAGATTACGATGGCTTATTTCTGCATTTTTCTCTCACAAACAATCGAAGTACCCAATACACAAAACTAACGAACTGTACTGAGACCCACTTTATAAAAAAAATATTTTCACATCTGAAACGCTTTAAATAGACGAAAAAAAAAGTTTCCAATTCGGTCAACATTAACATACTAATAAAACCTGAGGAATCAAATTTTGTCTAAAACGTGGACCTGTACAGAGCAAGAGAGCTCACTATGAATGCGTACGTTCAATAACCCACTAAAACACTTCCGCATTTTGCGATGCCTAGCTCTACCACAAGAATGCAAATTGCAATGCCAATTGATGCATGCAATTCTACGTACATCGCGCTCACATTTTATACCTTCTCTGAACAAAAACAGTAAAACGCAGCAGAGTAAAACAAAATCCCTTCGATAGAAAATACATTTGCCTGTTCGTTTCTCCGTTTGTTTGGCAGCATTCCTTTTCCCTGTCTTCAGCAATAAACATGTTCATCGTTTCGTCATAGCTTTTTTCCCTACCCTCCGGCGCACGCCATTGGGGTTAATCAGGCAAATTATTTCTCACCAAGCCTCCTTCGTTGCATTCCATCAAAACAATTATCACCAAAAAAAAAGTTGACACTGATAGCGATATTTTAGCTCGCGAACCATTTACAGCGGTCTTACCCCCATCGCTTGGTTGGACGCTAAACAAATATGAAGGCTTGGTTTGGCGTTAAAATAAGCGGGAAATAGAGCCAAAGCGATATTAATTTGTAGCATTGCGTGTTTATCCTCCACAGTTACCTTGCGACGACCAATTTTAATGAATCGCTCCTTATGTATTGTACCGTTTTGAAGTTCGGGCAGTATGGCTGTCTGTCTGTTAATTTACGGCAATAAGTGTGGTTATTGCAATAAGTGTGGTTTTGCCGATCATGTGCCCGGGGTTTGTATTTTGGTCTGCGTCGTGGTATTCCTTTCAAATCTGTACGCGCAACACCTATGAGGGAAGAGGTTTGGCCTAACAGGGCTCATAAATGTCCTCCATCTTGAGACCTCCGGTCTGCACTTCGAATGAGGCTAAATACCCCATTACAGCTGTATGGATGCGATGTTCGAGATGTAAGAAAGCTTGTTTCTGCATACAAACCACTTCGCTGGATGATAGAGGTGTATAATTGTTTGTAACACTGCGTGCTCATTAGGATATTATGGTGTATTGCTGGGCTACATGACTAATCGACACAATGGAAGTAAGGGCTTACGTGTCGCACCACAACGCAGAAAATTGCCCTTAAGTAACAAATATGAAGGTAATGTTACGGGAACTTCGGAACGTGACAGTCATGAGAAGAAGAAAAAACATCCGTGGCTTCAGGGTTGTCGTCGTTGGGATGTGTTGTTAAAAAGCAGTAGCCCAACGAAGACACCATGGAAACATATTTATATGGCGGTGAATATGTTTGTCGCGTCTTTTCGCCAGTTAAATGAAAAAACAATAGCTTGCTAAGATTGCCACAGAAAGATCCACGCTAGTGAGTTCATTATAGAGGTTTTGAGCCCTTTTGTTTCTCTCAGCGTCAAATGTTTTTCTTCTTTTTTACATTCGGTATGTACTTTTTTTATAAAATGAACAAACACGAAGCGAAAAACTGTCAGAATTCACTCGTCGCACTAACGCAAATGGAATGCGCGAAGGGAAAGAAGGACACGGCGAAAAAGGCGAAAACTCTTACTATGGGAGTGGGAGAGAGACGATTGCCGACCAACAAATTCAAGAGATATAGTATTAATTTAAATTTACTTTGTTTGAAAAGTTTTCATGTATTTGTGTGTGATATTCACTCACATGTAGGGAGGAGGTTCTGGAATGTAAGTGTTGTGCTATGCGAAAATGGGAGTTCTGTTCATCGATTTTCCGTGCATGCACTGCCCGCGAGATTTTGCATCTCTCAGAATGCGGCAGCACATGGTGGATTATCGAACGCGTTCCTCAGAAGATGCCTCTGATAATGTATTTGTTTGCGTTTTAATTTCGGTTCGTTTTTTTTTCGGTTCTGTTGCGCAAATTGGACATTTTGTTTTGATGAGCCGTGCGCTCTTCTGGTAAAGTAAATTTGTATGGGGGGGGGGGGGCGGGGCTTAGTACAGTGTGTGTGTATATGTGTCTTTTGAATAGTTGGTTCATAACCTTCTTTCCTTCAAAACGATCACCTGCTGCTTTCTACAGAATGTCTTTTTGTAACATAAAATTTGGGCAACAAAGTTTGGGATAGATTAGTGATTCTGCTCTTGCTTTCTGCGTGAGCATTGAATAGATCCACAATGTTGTAGATGATGAAAAAATATGCTACACAAAAGACGAGGACAGCGACAGGTACGGAACACAAAAGACAGACAAGCGCCAACTCGCAATTCAAATCTATTAAGCATTGAAAAGGAGAAAAAGAGACGGAATGTCCCGCAGGCTTCTTTCTTGTTTTCAACCTATAATACATTTGAGTTCTGAGTTAGCACGTTTCTTCTGTTTTGTTCCTGTCCCAGTCCTGGTCTTTTTCGAGCTATTTTTTCATCTCGGCCAACCAGTACAAACTCTCCCATCTTACCACCTTAGCACCATGTTTTAATTTGTGTTGTCGGTAAGTAGTAAAGAATATATTCAATAAGCAGTTATGTGTCTAAAGATATTGAATCATGAGACTGATAAATTAAGCCAGTAGTTCACTTCATGTACTTTCCGTTTTTGTAGATGTATGGCTAAAAATTTGAGGAATAGAGTAACCAAACGAATATAGACATTTATAGCAGCATGAAATAGTAATTAAGCTGACTGCTTTAACAGCTCTATATACACTCTAAAAAAGCGTAGCACCTTACACCCTTTTTTCCCATATACACGCGCACCAAAACTTAGGTTGGACGTTACAGCGCACTATAGTGGAACAGACGGCCGCAAATTTTACGAGGGGCTTGCTAACAGTGCGATATAACTTGGCCCCAAATATATGATAGTACGTATCAAAAACCACAGCTCGAAAACACTGAGGTTTTTTCAGTGGGGCCGAGAAAACCCAGATTCTTTTTTTTCTTTGTATTCAGTAACACGTATATTAACTATTTTAATGGGTTGTACCACAAGGCTATTAAGCCTCTTCTGAACGTTAGTACCATTAGATCGACGTCAGTGCTACTGTACGTCGAATTGGAGTTTTGAGGTGTATTATATGAGACAAAGAGTGTTGGAATACACCCTTTTATGAATGTAAGCTTATAAGAGAAGTTTTGCTAGTTAATTTAAATAGCACCTATTTGTATCTACACACTTTTTTATGGCAAATTGCTTGGTAATTGTGTTCCATGCATGAAACTTTCCAGTATCAAAAACGTTTAACGATACTCTAAGCTTCCAGACGCCAGACGACTGCGTTTACGGCGATCTTCATCAGATAGTGTAACGTGTACTATGTGTTCACTATGATAGTTGTTCCTAGAATGACGCAATACAACCGCTAATCGGGCAGGTAAACCTGGCGATATTACAGAGCCTCCCATATTCTCGAGCTCCTCTCCGTTATTGCGCACAGGTGGTCGAGCTCCTCCTCGCTTACCTCTCTGGTAACATGACCTCCTCGTTAACCACTCAGCCTCGTACGTCTCATTTCTCTTCTCCTGCTTGTCAACTAATCTGCCGAGCCTCGCGGCTACGCTTTTATCTGGGCTTCAAAAAATGCCGAACACCTAGTCAAAAACGTTTGACCTTAATAAAGCTTACAAGCGCTATGAGGATTATTATATAAATGAGGAACATCGATATTTTATTGCTGCAGAAATGAAGGCAAATGGACTGATAAATCTTAAACTTAAAAAGGTTAATCGCACCAAATTCCGAACATCTACATTCTGACTTGTAGTTATCAAGATTGCTGAGGGGCAGTTACCAAATTGCGCCGCTGTGGGCAATTTGAAAGGATAGCGTCATGTTTTGTTAAAACTAACCTTAAATACCGCTATGCTCCAGTATAACATATTTCTATAACGTAGGAGTTTACTGCAGAACAAAGTAAAACATGTAAATCAAAATTTCTATTTTATTTAATAATTACAACCCATCTTCCGGTGAGAGCACGTCAACTTACAATTTCTTTATAGTGAAACGAGTGGGTATGCTTTCTACAAGTATTCATTTATAACAGAGCCTTAACGAATGATAAAAAGTTAACGCAAAGCCGCCATAGAAGCAGTAGAGCTAATTTAATGTCCTTCATTAATATTTCCTCAAGGCAAAAAAAAAAATCACGTAGACTAAACAAAAATCACCCTTTAGCCTAATTATAAAATTAATGTTCTTTTTCCCATTAAAGCTAAACCGAAATTGCCGTCAGCCCCTCGCAACTGTGGTAAAAATTAAATTTACTGCAAAGAAACAAAACCAGAAACCTGGGCATTGATTTTTCTATTGCATATTTATTTCATTTATTGCATATGTTTTTTTTTTTTTTTTTCAAGTTTCCCAGACAGGAACGTGTGAAAACTTGAGTCATTTTGCAACGAGAAGAGTTATGTGACTTTTTTTTGCATTGGAAAATCAGTCTAATGGTCGCATTCATTCTGCCTTTCTTCTTCGGTTGTCATTAAATGTTTTCTAATTATTGGTTTGTCTCCGCAACAGTTCAGTTCTCCTTTTATTGCCACTAAATAATCATTCTTTGAAAAATAAAATCACTTTTTAAAGAGCTTGTTATAAGCAATATTTTTGTTTTATTGTTATATTATGGTTTTTAGTTTCATTCGATTGACACAGTTATACTTTGAACTATTTAGGAACCAGAATTTGAAGTGTACTTTTAGCAATTTGTATGGCTTCTGAATTCTGTTGTGATAATTTTTTGTTCGTTTGTTTTGCTTCCTTGTGCATTTTGTCTTGTCGAATATCGCAGCAGTAGAGGATACTTTCTTCTTTCCTATTCATACTCTTTTGTCGCTGTTATTTGTTAATAGAACCTGTTTTTGTGTGTATTAGAGAAAAATGATCCTGCAGATCGATAGGATTTTTCGATTAAAACTCATGTCCTCAGTGATCGAGCCGCGCAGAGACAGCACCTGCAATGGAAGCTCTCCGTGGAGGTCCGAATACCCCAAGATAATTTGCAAGCTTGCCTTATCTTGATACTAGCCGCCCTCACAAACAAAGGCATAGGATTAGCTATTTTGCTGCACCAATCACATCAAAATTTTAAATAGAAATGCAGGCGTTTTATACAAGATAGACTTCTCTTTACATAAACAGTCATAAACCAATTCAATTTCATGATCTTTCCGTCATATCGCGAATAACTTGTCATCCATCCGTAGCAAAACGATTGCGACCCTCGTCATCGGATACTACGATTAATGTGATGTATTCTTCGATTCCTTTAGTAAGCTTTTACAGCCTCAAAAATAATGACAAAATACGAGCCTAATATTGATGTACAATTGGACACTAATAAGTACTCTCATACGTTCCTGGCCGGGCATGTCCAACTTGCACTTTTATATAAACTTTTTTTAAAGTTTACTTTCTGCATTACATATTTCGGTGACTATTTATTTCTCGCTGTACTTCTATTTCGCTTGTTAAAAACGAAATCATTGTGAGAGAATAACAAAAAAAGCAACAACAATACGGCACATAAGTTAAAACTGACGTGTTGCTAAGAGAGGTTTAAATTTTCTTTACTCTTGGATCAAACGCTTCCTTGAATATCAATGGGCTTCTTGAAGGCGGAGGGTCGAGCAGTTCGCGTGTTTCGTCCGAACATCGAGGACATTTTTACGCAGAATTCTGCGGAGGCAACAAAGATATTTTCCTGCTGCAAAAACAACCGCAACCTAAATTTGTTATTCAACAGGCGTGTACTCCTACGCGTATCTTCACGAGGCTTGTTTGGATGGAAACGTACTACTCCGTGGCGACGCATCGCGCACTCTGAGCCCCCAAAAATGTTCTACTTTCGTGTTTTGACAACCGGCGATGGCACACACCAAGAAACACTATCAATATTTTTTCTTACTTTTTGTATTAGAGTTGTTTCGGTTTTACTGTACTTTTTCGACGAGACTACGAAAATATACGAACAGTGCAAGTTTGTTCCTGGAATTCGAGTCCAATTTGCGTGACCCAACACTTCAAGAGGTGCGCCCTTTCTTTTATTGATATTGTTTCGATATAGCCTACATAAAAGGAAGGTCTTATATAGTTCTTTGGTTTTTCTACTTGAGACAAAAATTCACACTTTTTTGCCTCCTAAACTGTACCACGAACAAGGCGTAAAAAACAATCGCAATAGTATTTATTTACTCTTTTTATCTGTTAAAGTTAGCCACCTCAATAAGAAAACAAAAATATTTTTCCTTTTCTTGAATGAAGTGCAACAAAACAAAAAAGAACAATTCAAAGTGATCATTTACAGTAGAGCTATTTTATTCGATGCCACTTGCACGTTCCTCGTCATTAAAAATGAACGGTGGAGCAACAGGAAAAGGTTTCAGCAAGATTGCCACAACGTGGGTCGATGACCGGCCTCAAATATTTAAAGGTGCGCAAAATGGTATTTTTGTGGGTCTTTTTCGAAAACTACCGCGCCTCTGTGTATACTTGGGCTTTTTTTAAAGCGAAACTGTAGGCTGAAATCTACCTGGCTAGAAGATTTATGATAGCAACCTTCTAAAAAGAAGTGTTTTTCCCGCAATGCCTTACGAGACAAAAACTTGAAAGATTGGCTGAAGCTTTGAAACAAACTCAGACGCTGGATCACGGGTCACTAACTGCCTTTCTAAAACGATACTCTTTCTCTAAGTACTTTTTTTTTAAGCTGCACCGGCTGCTAGAAGTTCTAAAGCTAGTTTTGTTTATATGAGAACTGACTTTGAGTCAGAGTCGTACGCTTTCAGAAGCAACCGAGCTCTATGCTGCAGGCACAATACATTCAAAATTTGGCCTGCAATCAGATAGTGTCCTATTACTTTTAGATGGATCCGCTGTAAACGAATCTATCACTTCGGCATGCCACTGGTGCAGACAATTAATGCACACCGGACGTTACTGAAACTTGTCATAAAATTCCGCAACAACTCACACGTCTTCCGTGATTTCAGCGCTCTTTAATAGTGCCCTCGCGATCGTTTCCACACAGGCATTAAGGAAGGCAGCTGCAACCATCAACGGGTGTCCTCAAAATAGATTTCTTAAACCTCCCACCTGCAGTCTCTTGTGCGTCCCGTACGTGAGGGGCACCCTACCTCTCTTCCAAAATATCCCCACCCCCAACCCCCTTACCAAAAAAGAAAGTATCAGGAATTTGTGTACTGTGCCGCTTACTGGCAAGTTTTACAATTCATAGGAACAAAAAGCGCATTTGCGGAAGGTGCTGAGGATACCGGTCACATTGACGCGTTCAAGAGCAGCTCGGCCCTCCAAGCGTGATTTATTAGAGGACGCAACTTCTGTTTCGAATCTTGGCATATAATACAATGGACAAAACAAAACCCGGACCAGTAGGCCAAAACACTAGCATGTACAGTTGTACCTAGACTTCCGTGCGTCAATAATGGAGGACTTGAAAGGTGAGAGAATAAACGACATTCATATAGCTTAGTTGTTGCCGAGGAGAGGTAGCGTCTTACAACAGCTGCAACAGTGTCGACGCATCCGATCTGTTGGTCGGTTTTCGCCACTCGTAAGCTGAATTTCAGTCTCCAGATTCCAAAGAAAACGATAAGACGGCATGAACAGCATTAGGTACATTCGCTTGAATACAACTCCTGAAGACTCTCTAAAGGTTACTGACCTAACGAATTTATTAAGAAAATCATAACATGTTCATTATTTTTACTCGACTGGAAGACACAAGGATGCAAGCGGTTTTTCGGAGTGGTCTTCACTTTGTCGTGTTTGACTTATCGAAACCATTCGCGTGTTCAAGTCTTTTTGGAAACGAAAAGACAACGCTCAAAGCCTCTCTGTGGGGGCCATGTACTACCAAACCAGACGTGCCCATGTAGCACGGTTTTCAGAGCCAAAAATTTGTTTCTTGTCTGGGAATTTAGGGATTTAAAAAAGCCGGAAGCCAAGATAGATCAAAAATTTATCTTCTCTGACCAGAGTCTTGATATCTTCGCCCTATTTCGCCAAACAAGTGCCAGATTAAGGCTTCACTGCAGGTTTTCATGTTCATACGCGGCATCTTCGTCTGAAGCCTGGAACTTTGGCAGTTATGTGGTGAGCCCAAAAAAAAAGCCATAGGTACGCTAAATAAAAGTACTCCGGCTATAACTAACAACGTCTTCGACCGAAACCGCGTTATACCTAAGTTAGGGTCCTTAAAATGCCCAAACGTTTGCCAAGTTAGGCGTTTCTCTGGGCCCTGATTGCCTTTGTGTGCTTATTTTAAGGATGCATTAAAGATATCCATTCCGCGGACAACAATACTCACATCTTCGCCAAGTATACAAACAAGAAAGCAACATATGCCCGCCTTCGCACCCTATAATGCCCATCGCTCACCTCTGCACTTTGGACTCAATATATAATACACGCCACTCTACTTCAGCGGCATCCAAACGCCACCCACATCAACGTCGAGCTCCCGTCATTAACGCGAACGAGTGCTACCTTTCCATGTGCGATGGAGGTTATGTGAACGGCGACTGTACTCAGGACCCCTAAGAGCATCCAAACACGTGCCCACACGTCGGAACCCCTTCTCCGGGTCGTACTAGTATCGATCTCACGGACAAGCTTGATACGTTTGGCAGCGGCGAAGGATGGGACCATTTGCATAAACGCTACTTGCTCCGAGACACTCGGATTCGCTGGGGAAAAGGCGCCCCCTCCCCCCCTCCCCTCCTCCCCGCGCAGACAGCGCCGGAGAATGGAGCGATTACGCTCGAGCCGATCGCGATTTCGTTTCCAAGAGGACGGCCGACTGCCGGCTCGCGGATATCGGCTAATGGCACGGATAAGAGGGAAACCCACGATTT
The DNA here is from genome assembly GCA_037355805.1 of Ixodes ricinus. Lineage (NCBI taxonomy): Eukaryota > Metazoa > Arthropoda > Arachnida > Ixodida > Ixodidae > Ixodes > Ixodes ricinus. The sequence continues at coordinate 39,821 of JAZHYW010041473.1, forward strand.
AGCGGGTATCGAGTGGCGTTTCTGATAGTGGTCGTGAATTTGGCAAACGAGTCTATGCTCGGCTGAGGCCGAGATCAGCTCCGAAACATTACAAAAAAATAATAAACACCTCTACTTTTTTACTGTGGTTAAGAGCCTATTTAAGAATAAGAGGCGTTTTTATTGGTTATTTTTCCTGCAATCCCTTTAGCATCACGTTCGTAACTATTATAACTTATGATTTTTTTAATTTTGTATTTTTCCCGGAGAACTTTACGCGCAGCTTCAGATAATAGTATTGAAATATCTATTGTTTTCCTTGTTTTGCCTGTATTTCAAAGCGTGTTTGAAATAACCTAGTTTCCTTTTAGTTAAAGCGTAACTATCATTCGGTAATATAGTCGAGCAAAAAGTTATATTCATATTCTTAGTCAATTGTGCACTACAATGAAATATTTGAGTAAACATTTTGGAACGTAATGGCCAGACCATATGCGAACTACGTGGTGCATGAATTGCGATATACGTAGACTGAGGCATTTTCTCTTCCAAACTTCATATTCCATTAGGTTCACCCAAAAATCTAACTAATCGAATTAATTCAACTAGATTTTTACGAAGTCGGAAACAGAGGGGTTATCATTTACTAACTGCTTTCTACTCTTCAAGTATTTCTGTTGCAGCTGGTATACTATTGAAAAAAATGCTCGATGTATAAGCAAGCTGTCTATAAGAAAAACAAAATTTGGTATTTTTATATATTGGATCGATATCTGATTTGCGCCTAACGCCAACAGGTTTCTTCCCCGGTTTTTTGAAAAATTCACGACGTAAGCCTCGTGACACATGAAATAAACATTGTCCAAAACAAATCTATCTGTTTCCGGTATAGACTTACGAAGGATTGATCAACGCAAACATTTCCACTCGCTATTCATGAATTGCCGCAGGTCGTCAGAATCTCAATGACTTGACTGCATGTAGTGAAAACGGCAAAAACTAAAACGAATGTCGCGGTCAGTGAACGGACAGTCATACAGTAATTACGATCGTTTCATTTTCCATTCAATATTTTTTGCATGGTGCTACAAAGAAAAAAAAACACCGACTCACTCTAAAGCTAGTCGCCACAGACTCACACAAATCATTATCGAAATCAGGAATATAACCTTGAAAATTCTGCGATGAAGAAAAGAAGATATCTTTAAAAGCAAGTGACGACCAGGTCCCAACCAATCAAGAATCTCCGAGATATCGTTGAGCCTGAGGTGCCGAAAACCAGCCTTCCAAACTGCGGGCGACACTCCCGCACTGTTCATCTTCGCGTGGTCACCTATCAGACAAGACGAAACAAGTAAGGAATCAATATAGGGCGTCCGTACTATGTTCGAGAACGGACCGATGCTCATAGATTGAAGTTTGGGCACCGAAGGACCCGTCGGCGGCACAACCACGACGGCGTTTCTCCGTGATGGAACCAGCGTGCCGACGGGGGTCGCCGGTGGACTGGCTCGACGCATTAGCAAGATTGGAACCGGGATCGGGGCTGGGGCTCGGGTGGTGGAAAGTGGGACGGTGGACGATGTTCCGAGTGGCGCTTGGCTCACGTGCAATGTCTCCTCAAAAATGTTTTATACCGTGCGGACTAGGCACCAGGTGTGAATCACATATTTGTTTTTCTGATCCTCTTATTTCTTTTTTTCTCTCTTTTTTTGGTAGTTGACTGCGTTGATATATAGTTTCGATCAAGAAAAATTAATTGTTAGTCAGCACTGTGTCTGTTTTTTTCTTCTGCTGATATCTCGTCCTTTGAGCTGTTTTAAATTTTAAATTGTGCATTATCCACTAAATGTAAAGAAACAAAATAGCAAATATTGTTTTACGTACTATACACTTATTATAGACTACAGTATGGACATTAGTGTAGGTTTGATCCTGAATTGGCGTCGACGACTGAAGGGCGATCGCCGGACCTGCCTTTCACTTTTTACCTTCTTTTGACGTGTATTGCTAGCGTGTGTAAATAGACTATTAGTTTATATAGGCTGTGTTGCGATGGGAACCTCTTTTTTTTTCTCATATCGTCTTCATACCAATTTTCGTTGGTGTTTTTCCATCAGTAAACAACTTCGTTCCGACACTCCCGAAGAAGACAAAGCTAAATTTTAAAATTGCGTGCTCGGAGAAGTAAGCGCTTTCTAAAGCTACGACTCAGAAATCAAGACCAGCGCGTCGCGAGGCTTTTATTTTGTATCCGTCGCCGTTACCCTGCTTCAAGCTGAAGCAAATTTCAACATAATTAGGCACTTAGTACCGCTCGCGCGAATGTCAAACGCTTATTTATTCTAGAAGGGCTCTTGTATGCAGCGGCGGCAGAGGGGTTAGTGACCTCCGCTTCGTTTACAAACGCATTAACGTCCCCCAAAGAGTCATTATCTTTCATCATATTTGATTCTTAACACGAGGAACGCGAGTCGCTCTCTATATCCAGATAGGCACTTCTCCTGGTCTAGCTCTTTCTCCAGCATCCCTATGTCTTGAAGCAAACATAACATGAGGCCAACTTTACAACAACGAAAACACTCTGTAGAATTTATAGTGCTGAAACAATTAAAGGCAGCGGCCCCTTAATAAAAGTGCTTTGGTGACAAGAGGCACGTTTTTGGGGATGCCGATGTCCTTGATTACATCGTGCTCTAGCTCGTTTAATTTTGTCTCGTTGGTATGCTGTTTGTTGGCGCCACTTGGGGAACGGGGAGCGACGTTTACACTAGCCAAATATGGCTACTTTTCGCGCGTTTTTTGCGAGCAGTAGATGCCGGCACCAAAACTTCATGGCTGTAAATGGAAGCGCCCGAAGGCATTTGTAAACAGTGACAGAGTGCCTCCGGGCTTTTAAAGGCGAGTTATGTCACACAGGATAAAAAGCTTTTGTCTGTTCAGATAGTACCGGATATATTGGATAAATTGCCTGCCGAAGAGGGTTCTTTCATTTTTCCCATTCGCTTCTACAATATTTGACGCGTGGCGGACGTGGGATTTGTTAATGCATGCTTTGGCATTCATTGCCCTGGTGCGTGCAACGGTCTCATCGTTTGGACGGTCGTGGTTTGGACTGGACTGGACCGGACGGGCTTCGTGAGGCCGATGAGCGGTTCCCGCCGTTCTCTTTTCCTCCATTCGTTCGTGCCTTACACCTACTTTTCTCTTAGAAGAGAGGAATAGTATTCTAGCACTCTTCCAATGACGCGCTGCGGGAGCGCGAGAGGAGTGGATCGAGTGGCCGTGTCGGTGGCACAACGTAAGCGACAGCGTGAAAGCGAAACGCAGCAACGGAGCCATTTGCCGACCACGGTAACCGATGACAGTTACCGCCGACACTCGGAAGGAAGATTGGGTCATCAAAGACAGTTGGGTCTTCGAAGACAAAAGTTGCATCCGAAACCAGCCACGCCCAGGAGAACAGACTGGCTGTCCGAACACAACAGTATGCGGATTTTTGCGAGGTTGGAATTTCCATCCTTCGCTGAGTCAGAACGCCTGAGCTAAATGTTAAAGCATTTCGTCGAGAGTAAGCGGAGCGACTAGCAGCGATTTCGGCATAATGTTTTGGACCAGTAATCACATCATATATTCTATTAGATTAATTTGGTTACGGTGATTTTTATTCAATAATGTTTTGCTAATCGATGTATTGCTGTATTTGATAAAACGTTTTAAGCATTGTAATATTTTATATACAATTTAGATGACTCTTGATTTAGTTTGTATAATTGTTTTTACAACCATGTCTCATTAGTTGTTGATATGGTAGTAGTAGAAAACTTGTATTCAGACCGCTATATGGGGATGGAGGAAGGGGAATGAGTGGATGACGTCCAGGTCTGAACTAGCGGTAGCAGAGGAGGGAGAGGGGGTGTTACACAGTGTGTTTTTGAAACGCGGAGCAAATCACTCCTTCGAAAACTGCGCATCGCATATAATAAAAGCTCGATGCAATACGGTCTGTGCCAAAGGGCGCATTAACGCAAAATATTAAAGTTCTGTGTAATTGAGTAATGAAATAACTTTTCGATAAATAAAATCGTAATTAGTAATTCTAGATATATGGTTTCAAATGAAAACTTGATGCCAATCATCGAAAACTATCTGAATCAATCCACATTGCATTATTTTAAGGCAAGCGTAGCGCTTTACAGCGTTCCAAATAATGCTCAATTTGAACGCCTTTTCGTGTACGGTCCGGCTTCTTATCAAAGCGCATGACCGGGCCGAAAATCCTGCTCCCTTTGGCCTAATTATCTTGACTATTCTATGTGCGTCGCACATAAAATGGGTAAGATAAGAAAGCCACCGGACTGCCACATCAGTTTTGCCTTTTTGACGTCAGTCCCGGTGTGAAAACGTACTTTCATGTGCGATAGGTAGTGGCGTATGTAAGTACATTGAGCATTTTGGCCACGGGAGGAGGGGGGGGGGGATTGCTGGCACGGAGATGCGCTCTGATAAGAAACAGAAACCTAGAAACGCGTCCAAATTGAGCATTTTTTTGGAACGCCGTAGAATGCTGAGTGCGCAAATGTAAAGGCCCGTTCACTACTCTTGCATGACTCGAGTGCGACTCGAGTAGTGACTGAGAGAGACCAAACCGGTTTTTAAGCCTCTTAACGATCTCTTAGGACCAGCTCCGCGTGTAGCGCATCCGGTCCTAGAAACCGGTCCGTGTCTCTTGGTCGTTACTCGGTCGCAAGAGTGTGAATCGGGCGCTTAAGGGTAAAATGAATGGACTTTAGTAGTGTTGCATGATTCGACATCTACGTTTCAAGTTCAAACTATGCATTAAAAGTTACTAATTAAAAATGACATTACTAAAACAATTATGTAATTATACTGAACGCTAATCATTTTTGTTGATGTGCCCGTTTGCACAGACCACTAAAGCATCAACCTTTTTATCTGCAATGCGTAAATTTCGAAGGAGCGATTTGGCATGCGTTTCCAAAAACAATCTGTGTAGGCACTTCTAAACCACCTTTATGAATAAAGTCCTACAGCGTGCGTAAAGGTTTGCACTGTTTGCTGGAGGGCCTGGGAAAAGACCCATTCCTCCATGGAAGTCGACCCGTTCTTAAGGCTCTTCTTGCTTGTTTTCTCAGGTCCTTTCTAGCCCCGTAATAGATGATCTAGGTCGATCACATTATGGGGCTCCTTGCTGTAGCTGGATATCGGTAATTTCCGCACTTTCTCCCACGCTTCTTTTTTTGTGCAGCGTGCAGGCGGTATTTGTTCTAACGCGCCTTAATAACATACTAGCATAAGCATCGTGGCCGTGGGTCGGTGATGGGTTGATGATACTCCCTCAGTACGTTGTGGGCCGATAGTCTGATTAGTTTTCGGCTTCGTCGGACTTCGTAGGGGTTTTTGACCTCGTCTTTGTTTTCGTCATCTTCGGGTGAGGAAGCCGAGTAGCCGTGATCATGGAGGTCACTATGGACCCGTTAACATGGAGACACTACTACAGACAAAAATGTGTGGACGAACTGAGTAAAAATTTCCACTCTTTTTACGTTATTATAAACGACTCACGGAGGTGCTCATATCATCAAGGCATAAAAGCATCGGTACTTCTCTCCGGCTACTCAACTTGTTCTCTGCTTAATTTGTTCTTCCCCTCTGATCTCCTGTTAAACTAAATGAACGAAGTAGCTTTGAAACTCCCACTATGTTACTATTGCTCAGCTAGTTTATTAGTAACTGCATTTTTTCATTAGTTATACTCAAACATTCTTGGTATATTTATCATTTGCATTCACGTGTAACTATGCCGAAAATGCAAATGGTTAGAAAAATATATTTTGGGGGTCTAGTCCTGGGTTTACGAAGTAAGGTATCTTCGCAAATGTTAACGCAACCCACCAGGAGTTGTAGAAACGCCTAACATTTGTACCGCACGAGAGAAACCAGTTTGCAAAGAAGACGCGCCTCCTTCTCGCTCTAGAAGCACCATTATAAAAAATAAGTTATATTTTTTCTTTGGATAACAGACACAAATAATTCAGTTTTGCTATATTTCCCACGTGAACGCTGCCATTTTGTCCGGACCAAGTTCATCTCGTCCTGGCACGAGAAGCCTTAAAGACCCAAGAACTTTAGCGTTAAACTATGCGGGCGCTCGTTCAGCCCTCCAACACAGGCCTCTTTACAGACCGGAGTCGCTGAAAACTTAACAGAACGCGAGGGTTTCAGAGTATAATATTATCACTCTGAATCCAATGAGATTGCAGTGTTAGTCGACGAGAGTGTCAATAAACGAATCTCGCAGAAACAAACGTGAACATAAGAAACCACACCCTTCGTTTCTTGTGTTGTCACTGACTACGGTTCGGAAACCTCCGAAGCTTCCGTTCCTGATTATCATACATGCGCTATGACTTCGACACGTTTATTGGGAATCAGTGACTGGGTTTCGCCCATCTGATATGAGAATCGCTTTAACTCAAACATAGGTCTTCCAAAATCAGTGCACCCTCCCCCCCCCCCTCCCTTGTTGCCTTTAGCTCAGTTATAACTAAAAGAGTTATCTCTCAGCGGGCATCGAACCGGAACACACAGACTCTTTGGGAACCGTTTTTGCACATCGGAAACAATACGATGGGCCCTCCGGTACGAACTGCGCATGCGCGAGTATTCTGCGGTAGCGTACGCGCGGTGCGTACCGGAGGGCCTATCGTACCGTATCGGATGTGCAAAAGTGTTCCCTATGCGCCTTGTAAGTGGGCGCATTTCGGTCTTCTACGCATGGGAAAGGAGGTGTGAAGGTGGGAGAGGAGGTTATTCTTAGCTCTGCTTCCTCGGGCGGTGGGGGGGGGGTGCAATTTGTAAACATCTCGGCGTCGGCAATGGCGGACGTGCTGTAGCAGCTGTGGCTGTAGCGTGAGTCCTTCGCGTGGTTGCTGGTTAAGAAAAAAGAGAAAAGAACGTTCCGCTTCTGTCCTGTGTGCTTTAGAGGTCGGCTCCGATCAGGCGCTGTCCAAGGGGCAGTGTTACCAGGGGAAATAAAAACGTGCTGCGTCTTCGGATGTGGTGGGCGCATTCACGACGGTGTGTCGCATATTAAATTTCTGGGAGGATTGACAGATTGAGATCTCTTTCTTGATTCGGTGGATGGTGGTGCATGTCCGTTCTTAGTTGGTGGAGCGATTTGTCTGGTTAATTTCGATAACGAACAAGACTCTAGACTATTGAGTAGGTGCGTGGTTCTCTGTACCTTGCACCCTTCTTAGATGGACACGCGGCTCCTAGCCGTACGAGACAAAGCAATAACAGGTCTGTGATGTCCTTAGACGTCCGGGGCAGCACGCGCGCTACACTGAAGGAAGCAGCGTGTTTTTATCCCTGTCTGTTAAGACAGTAAGCTTAGAAAAAAGTGACTTGAGCAAATACAGAGGGCTAATTGAAGTTCATCGGATTACCGCCGAGCAAGTGCTCGTCTGTTTAAATAACAGGGCATAGAAAAATAAGTTTTATATAAAATTTCGCACAAAAATAAAAACAATAATTACTTCTTGGTGTCAACGAGCCTAGGACATAACTTCCGCGATACGCTCGACGCCGCACACGAAAGGAGCGAATTGCGGATGCTAGTCCACCCTCGTTCTCGGATGTTAGCAAACAAACCTCGGCGCGTCGGCCACCGCTCCGTTCTTTGGCTTCGCTCCTTGATACGTGTCTGCTACGTTGTTAGACAAAAACACATCGTACCGCTCGAGTTATTTCCTCTGTCCTCCCTGAAAGGCGAAGTCGAGCTTGTTCGTAAAGGTAATACAGCTGTTGAATAGCAGACGACGTTGCAAAGGAGCAGACGACGCTCAGATAGTGGGTCTCGGCGACCCACTATCTTTCCACACGAGCCAATCAGAGCTCGGCGTTCGGACGTCACCGCAAGAAGCAGACGAACTTGCCCTCCGCATACCTCTCTATTGAAGAGTTTGAGGCAACCGCTTTTGCACAAACGACACGATACGGTCGGCTCTCCGGTATGGACTGCGCATGCGCAAAGTCACTGCTGCCTTACCGTAGTCCAGTGTCCGAACCGTAAGCTGCGATCGTGTGGTCAATGCGGCTGACACCAGAAGTGTCTCGGCTCTTTTATAGAACGGCTGTTTCGCTGTGGGAAGAGGCTTGCCGAAGCTTCAAACGTGAATGAAAGAATTCGTGGTTGTGCTTCGCAAGAAATGTAATGGATGGCGGTGAGAAACCAAGTCCAGAGTTCATCTACAAATGAAACGAAAGAAGGAATCAAGACACCAATGTTTTCTCAGAATCATATTTTTCGTTTGTCTCAGTTTGCAGAAATGAGACATAACTCAGTTCTCAGTTGTAAACAAAAAAATAACAGACTACAGTTGAGTTGAGCAGCGTCGCTCTGCCATTTTGATGAAGACGCCGACGACATGGGCTCAAAACCTGTCCGATGACCCAGCCGTTGGTCGGTTATGCTCCGGGATTTGCAGCGAGGAATTAAGATGAGCTACGTCGTCTCTGTAGACGCGAAGTTGGCGTACCAGATCCACTTCATCCATCAACGCGAAGTTGAACATCCCTAGTCTCAACGTCAACAGTTTTCTCCTTTTTGGGGCGGCCAAGTCAAATAAAATAACTTTTTCTAAGTTTTTCCTCCGAATGAAGCCAATCTCGAACTCGCCGTCAAAACGTTCTAACGCTATGGTTGACTGGAAGATCATCTTCTTCTTCAGCAGACGTACTGTTCAGTCATGGTGGGGACGCAGGCGCTCTATTGAGCGCTCTCAATCTAGCGAAACGAGAAAAAAAAATATGGTTAGTTCCATAATTTCAACTTCAGGCTTTTTTTTCTTCAATAAAAATGTTGTTTCCTTGAGTCCTGTGGCAGTACTTGGTACCCGGAGCGCGTCTCCGACTGGTGTGCTTAGCGTCCTATCCCGCCCATACATCAAAAGTGGATCCGAAGTGGCAACAAATGACGTCACAGAAGCAGGAGTGTCCTGCTGTTGCCTGTCGCGATCCTAGCGGTTGGCCGTAGGAATGCTGGCGAAAAGCACGAGCGAACACGAGTGTCATTGTCGTCACGGCGTCCCAGGCGTCCCAACTTCCGGCTGCCCTAGCTTCCGTGGATCATGTCGCAATGGAGAGCGACTCCTAGCAGAACAGGCGTCTGCTACGCCCACCACAGCTGCTGGGACACCGCCAGGGTCGCGACCGGCGACAGCATGGCACTTCTATGACGTCATCAGGAGGAAATTGGGGGAACAACGTTTTTGGTCGCGGTAAGCACACCAGTCGGAGACGCGTTCCAGGAACCATAACCACTGATCTCTATTGTAGTAGGCTGGATCGCGGACCGCGGCCTCGGCAGCTGGGGCCAAGTGTCGCCACCGGTGGCCATTGATGGACACCAGCCAATGCATGGGACTCTATGGGAAGAACGAGAAAAAGTGCCGTTTCCCCGTTTCTAAGCTGTTGTCGGCACTGAAACTTTTGGATGCTTTTCGATAAGCCCGTCAAATAGCTTGCGTACAAACATTAAAACTGACAGCCCTCGCAGTTCTTATAAATAAATATTTTGTGGTCGAGAGTGACTCCGCTGTAATGCAGCTCAATGAGGCGAGAGTTACCTAGAGTTACCGCGGAGTCGGTGGCGGTTTCGTTGAGTTGGGTTTAGCTGACGACAAGCTCGAAGGCTTTGCTACGCGGAATTCTCTCACTCCCGGAAAGCCCTGTCGAGATGGAACTTTTTTGCCATTCATCAACTTCCGGGCTTCCCCGAGGACGGTCTACTTGACGGCAAGCTGCTTTGTTTACTCCACTACGAGAGCAAGCTTGCCAGTCCAGCCGTAGGTGCTCCGGTACGTTTGATTTTTTTAATCGGCGTTCGAACGTTTAACGAATACCGATTCGATCTCCAATTACCCGACATAAGGATCGCAGCACACCATAAAATACTTGCCTCCGAGCACAGCGTACATGCTTCAATATTCTTACTTTTTGCGCGTTTCTCCCATAGACTTGCGTGTATTGCGTGGTGTCAAGCACATGGCCGCCGGTGGCGACACTGACCAGGCCTCCCTGATCCTGCGATCCAGCCTGACTACAATAGAGATGCAGTGACCACTAACAGTACCAAACACCCCCCTCTCCCTCCCCCATAAAAGGTCTCCTTTTTACCCACGTTACGAAGCACATTGCGCATTTCTGTTGCCAGGGGGCGCGACCTGCACCGACCGTCTGCCAACGCGGTTCTCTAAAAGCCGTTTAATGGAGCAACGATCGCTCTGAGCTCCCGGTCCAAGGTACCGATCGTTTGGTCTATCGACCATGTTTTAGTCCGGTTCCCTAAAACTCTCTTAATGTCTCTGCTAAGCACTAATCCAATGTACAGGGTGTTTCAAATAGCGGCCAGGCTCTTTAAATCGACCGCAAAAATCGGTTTGTTAACCTATCGCGCAACGATTTTGTGCAGCGTTGCCCACAGGTGATGCATTTTTTTCTTTAAAATTTGCGAAGAGCTAACTTACCTCAGGAAAAAGTAAAAAAAAAAATCTTAACTCCTAAGGAAACTTAGCGAAGCCACCGGTCTTCAAAGAAAAAGCACCCTATTGTTTGAAGACCGGTGGCTTCGCTGCGTTTCCATAGGAATTAAGACTTTTTCTTTTTTCTTTTTCTCAGTAATGTTCGCTCTTTGCAAATTTTAGAAAAACAAATGCACCACCCGTGGGCAACGCTGCACCAAATGGTAGCGCGATAGGTAAAGAAACCGATTTTCGCGGTCGATTTAAAGCATTTGGCCGCTATTTAAGACACATTGTAGTACGAGATAAAAAAACAAAAAAACACGAAAGCAGCAAATTTTTGGGTGTTCTGCGCACAATCCTGCGCCAGCTGCCACTGGCGTGGTTAGAATATCGTCGACGCTTGACTGGAAGTGAGGTTTGTTCCGTTGCCGACCCACACTAAGGGTCGGTCTTGGAGGCCTATTGTACTTAATCGATCGGTTGCCCGAAGTACCGCGTTTGTGACGCCAGGGTTGTGTCGGTTCGGCAGGGAGACGACATTCATCTTTGCGCCTCTGATGTTGGAGCCGCCGCCCTTCGGATGTCGGCACACTAAGTCATTGTTACCATCTGTCCCTAAAGGCTGGCATCTCACATATGCGTTTGACTGTGACCGATTGCGTTGCCACCGCCTGTGATCACGTAGGACAAAATAACGCACCGCAGATCAGTGGGAAACACTGTCACACTGACGCCATTTCTCGGGTAGCCCCGCAACGGCGTAATAAAAGAATTGAAGGCTTTTGGAGTATTTTCCTTATAACATCTACGCTTTATCTATCAGAAATGGACCCTTATAACAGTGCCCGAAAGAATTTCAAGCTCACGTTGAAAAAAATAATGCGTAAAGAAATATGAAATAAAAACATGATCGGAAATGTCCCAGGGCTATCCGTTAGATGACACTAGTGTGGGCTCTCGTCATAAGTGCTCGCGAGAAATTTCAACGCAATTTTTCACAGTCAAACGCAAATGCATGAACCAGCCTTAAGAGTCACAGACAAGCCTGCGTGCAACTTTCTGATCGTTTGTAAAAGAGGCAGTAAATTGAGGTATCCTACCTATTTTTTGTAACAAAGTAAATATAGTGGAGTTTTTTCTGTAATATACATTTAGGATAGTAAAGTACAGAAAAGAAGCAAGCAAAAATATACTTTGCTGTTAAATATCTACAACATAGTTTCGACGTATGCTGGACATGTAATTCGGGAACTATACATTTATTATGAATACAGCAATTTTTAGATGAATTTTTGTATTTATGGAGGAGGCCGCTATTGGTAGTGAGTTGGTGGTCCGACAGGTGCCGTCGGGTACGGGCGCAGAGCTGCGTGGATGGCCTTGAATATCAATGGTGGCGATGTCTTCTTGCCTTGTCGATGTCGGGAAAGGAGCGGCAGCAGCTGCTGCAGGCGTCGTCGTGGCTGCGGAGTAGACGTCTGGTTCATCCGCGAAGGCGACCCGGTAACGGCGGTGTCCCGCGTCCTCGCGGGCCCCGGCGAGGGCTAAGGAAAGATACCGGTGGCTCTCGACTTGTTTAATCCAAATCCCAGGGTCAACTGCTCCAAAGCGATACTTGCACGAGCTGAGCACGCGCCACTGCGAGTGGGGCACGTGCTTCTCTCATTCAAAATTCGTGCCCGTACGACCGCTAAACTCAGAATACTACAATGTACCAAAAATTATCTATTAAAAAAAAAAACATGCGTAAGGTCCTTTTTTTTTTCGGAGGTAAGTTGGTGGCCGTGACCTGAATCGGGTTGTAGTTATCAACCAAGTTAAATTATCCGATAAATTTATTGCGGAAACGTATTGGCGGACGGACGAATGGACACATTTCTCGGAGACGGGGATCCGTTAGAAAACACTTCAAGCACTACAGACTGAAGAGCAATAAAATTAGTGAACAAAATCTTAAAGGAGCCATGAAACGATTTTTCTTCTTTCGCTAAATACTGCTTAGAATTACTTCATGACGTTATTAATTGAATAAATTCACCTTAGTTTTTCTTTTCTTTTCTAGCCAATGGCAGTCACCAAAAATATTCGAGAAAAATCAGCATCGTTTATCACCTGAACTCGAGCCATAACACGCGGTCAGGCTGCCATGTGCCTATTCTATGATGCCAACGCTATCATAGCCACGCGCTGGGCTTGTCAATGTAGAAAACGCAGGCTGAGCTCAGGCCATTGTTAGAGTTTGGCTATTCTTATCCCCGCAGTGGTTGGACACGAGCCACTTACCGAATGTTCGCCGAGTCATTGATTGTTACCGAGCCGAAGTCGAGTGCTCACGCAGCTCTCGCGTTCAAACCACGAGCCGCGCTCGACTGTCATCAGGCGGGTGTTTTCGATTCCACAAACATGACTTCAAGCTTTCCGAAGGCAATAATGTGATAAATAGTCCCCCTTTATCCTTCCAATTTCATCGTGACAAAGAAGCTTCTGAATCAGTGGCGGTCTATGCGAGTATACTTGGGCCTGACTAGGACCGGGAAGCCTCTGCAAAGTTACGAACTTTCCAACCCAATATCGTTCCTTACTTTTTTAAGTTATAATAGAGGTCTGAGACAGAACTAGTGAACGGCTAAAGGCTAGTTCACAAAGCACCGTTATCTTACGTTTTCTTAAGGTACGTATAAGTCACCGTAACGTCAGTGTCTCGAACGTCGCGTGCTTAGTTTTCTCTTTGAACCGGTACCTCACTTAATATGGAGCACCGATGTTCAATGACTTGTTTTGCGTAAGTAGTCATAACTTTCCGTAGCGTAACGTAACGTAAGAAAACGAGGCTATGTGAATTAGGCTTAGGTCGGAATATTAAGCCAACCGCCTTCTTCAAGTTCCACTCTCGCATGAAACTCAGACGAATTTTGAACATTTTCCTCGCTAAGACTGGCACCTATCGCTTGTGTACTTCTAAAGTCTATTGAAAAAAAAAAAAAACCCTGCAAGCTTCTGTTTCCAAAGTTTCATAGTAAATTATTTCTGGTTGATTTTTTCTTCAAGTCGTCTCCTGTTTGCTGCCGATAAGACGAATCATACGCTTTATTTTTCAGCGCTCGTACGCTGACTCCAGGAGAAAAAAACAAAACAAAAAACAACAACACAAGTTTCGTTTGTAGTTTTTGCCTGTCGATAAAAAGAATGGGACTGGAAGCTTGGGTTATTTAACGGTTCATGGCATAGCTTTCTTCAGAACAAATTGAGAAGTGCGAACGCAGCTCAACTTTGAAACTCGATATTTCACGGTTCATTCCAACTGCCATGGCATTTTAGCCATCAAGATAGCGAGAGATACAAATACACGTGCTTAACTCTGTCGCTTTAGTTATTGACCTTGAGATCCTAGCGAAAGGTGAGCTAGTTTGCGATATGCATGATCTTAAAATTTAAAAATAAGACCGAGTTTGAGATGAAAGCCTGGATTCAGCTACTACCGCGAGCCGGCAAAGGACCTTCAAAAAGGAAAAGAAAAACCGTTCCTGCCGTTATTGTTTGAAGGACTTATGGTGTGGCGTCTTTTTTTTTTTCGCTAAAAAAACAAAAACTGTACAATAAAAAATCTATAGAATAGAAAAAAGACCAATATATCGACTTCGACATTCGGACAAAAATAATGGTTTTCGTCTGTGCCCACGAGCTCAGATAACGACATTCTAAATGGAGATGAAATAAATTTGTTTCGTATAATATTCGTAAAATAAACCATGAGTGAACATTATTAGAATAACACAACCAAACATAAAAAAAGATATTGTCCAATTTCTGGTATACATAGTTTGAAATTGATAGAACACTCGTGAATAATTGTATGCTCAGGGCAAATGTGCTCGGTAACAACAACCTGAAAAGAGTTTGTTCCGGAGACCAGACTAGTTTTGGCGATTTGTTAAACAGCATGACGAAGGACCGAGTGAGCGGTATATTGTTCCGGAAAGGAAATGGGACATTTGTCTCCTCTCCTTAAGAAGTTGCAGATACTTTCGCAGATCACATTCGTGTATGTTTTTCCGCGAATATTTTTCAAGGCACTTTCTCGTCCGATAGATTCGATGTACAGGACTGTCTGAATACCCCGTTTGTAGATACAGTTGTCATTTTGGAGGCGATATAGAAACCAAAACCAAAGTTATCGGCAGGCTTTGACCGTATATTTAGTTTCATCGTGAAGGGCTGTGCCGAATTATTTGCGAAGGTTCTTGAATACATTGTACTCTTTCTCTTCGGCTGGGTGCCTTCCTGTCTTCTTGGATAACGTCGATTGTTGTGAATGTGCACAAAATCGTGGATGCTTGTGCGGTCGAGAACTATTAACCAGTTTCGATGCTATAATCCTTTTGAAAAGTTTTTGAAATTATTATTTATACCCGTCTGTGTCAATACTTCCAACAGAATATGAGTACTCTTCGGATTGGCTTCTTGCAAGGTCGTTCCGTGGAAACTAACTTTGTTCTTCTCTTGATTACTTTGTTTCATTTGTTCTCTCCCACGGTCAAGTCGACACAGTTTATCTCGACATATCGAAGGCATTCAACAGGGCAAACCATAAGCTGCTTTTATACAAGCTTTCTTTGCATGGTGTTTGCTCTACGATTATTTGATGGTTTTAGTCTAATCGAACAAATCGCAAAAGCAGTGTGAGAATTTTAAACAGCTGCTCAGAACCTTTGTTCTCTCGTCGGGTGTGTACCATGGATCAAATTTGGGACCACTATTGTTTTTTGGGGATAATAATATTGAATTGTGCATTAAAAAGACTAAGTTAAAGTTATTCGCTGATGATTTGAAGTTGTCTTTAAACATCGGGTCGCTCGCTGACTGTGCATATTTACAAGGCGATGGGTCACATGTGCATCAATGGTATTTATTCAATCACTTAATGATCAATCCTAATGAAACCAATTTTTTATCAATGTGCAGAACATAGCAACCGATTTCTAGTGACTACGTTATCGCAAAAAACGCATATTTTAGGGGTCACCACAGATCGTTTCCTTCGTGTTTATTTTGGTAGCCATCGTTTTCCTTTCATGTATCCCAGATTGGTAGCTCTGATTTTAAACATTTGGTTGTGATTTACGGTTTAACGCAGGAGTTTACAAATCTCTTCTGTATAATTTTTTTTGTAAGATCAATTGTTCAAGGATTGATTTCGCCAGTGTCGTTTGGAACCATCTTACATTTCATGTCATTTGGAATCATCTTTGAAAACATCTTACAGAAAAACTTGAACATGTTCAGAAGATGCTCATTTGTATGATTTATTCTCGGTATTTCTAACGAATGTGTGGTTATAATTTTGCCTACATTCTTAAAAATCTCAACTTACTATTTTTTTAACCAGAAGAGTCGTGTGAGACGCATTAGTTTTTAATCGAATGATTCGCGGTAAACTTGATTGTGCTATGCTATGTTCGGTGTATGTTCACTCACCTATCCGTGTTCGTAGACATTCCTGTCCATTTTATCATTTTCATCAGGAGAAGCTATGTCCAAATTACTCGCTATGCAACTTACGTTTAATGAGATCTCCACTAATGCTGTGGATAGTTTTGTTAATTACAATATTTTTAAGCCTGATATTCTTTCACTCTTGTACAGATAGCTACCATATCAAATATAAACCTTTCCTATAAGCTTGTGTGCGTGCATATATGCATAGTAGTTAAAAATGCATACCTCTTTTGAGTATATTGTGTTTTGTAGTTAAGTGTCTCATACAAATACTTCGGTCGTCTTGAGGCACGAAGAGCCAAAATAAAAACTTTTACATTAGATCGAGAAGTCAAGAGGACGTAACATTTCATAATAATGTACAGAGACTTTTAAACACCAAAAAGCAATGACAGAGTCAAGAATGGCGACAAAACAAGTTGTCGTCCTTTCCTCTGTCCTTGTGTTAAGCGCTTAAATGTACGCAACGAACCAAGTAGGCCTAGTCACCATTTTGTTGTGGTACACACTGTTTTTACGTGGCTTCTTTGAAGGTTTTACACAAAACGAAGTTGTGAGCTAAAACTATTTTTGTTTAACCACACTCCCCCGCCAAGAAATGAATACAACAAGAACGAATTGTGGGTACTCGTTTTCTCTTTTATAAACTGCTAAAAGAGATAGACTAAATGTTTGGTGTGAATAGTCTAACACGAGATGATAGATTTGTTTAAAAAAGTGTCAATTTGTATTATTGATATTACTGATGTTCTCTGCATTAGACCTGCATCAGAATAAATACATACGTGAGAAAATCCGCTAGGGGTACTCTCGCAAAAGTTCTCAGTCCTAAAGCCTCCGATGGCGGACGTCCACCACTTGACAATCTCGAATTTACCGAGTTGTTTTAAAATAAAAATCAACTGTCGGGCTGGATTTAGAGGTCAAAATATGCCAAAGTTAAGAAACAGTATGAAAAGAAACGAGTCTCATCGGAAGAAGTAACCATTAAGAGACTATTTAAAACGTACAGCGAAACAGACGTGACGGAAGAAAGGAGACGAACAAACCCTGAACTTACAACTTTAAGAGACGATAAAGCTCAACGCACTTCGCAACACTTCTCCTCCTGGATCCCAGCAGGACACTTGAAAACACTTTAGAAAACCGGTGTGCACTCCACCACAGCTAACGATAATCCAAGTTTTATTACTTCACTTACAAAGCTTAATGTCCGAGATTGCAACAATAATCCAAGTTTTTACTGCACTTGCAATGTTTTAGATTCAAAATTCAAAGTAAAAAAAAAATGTCCCCGGATCCAGCGAGGCATTAAAAAGAGCAGCGGTCTGGAACACCTAATTGGGTTATCGGATCAGATTTCCCTCTCCGTCAAACAATCCATCTTCTTTCTAATGTCACCTTCCTTCCCAGCGTACAGACAACAACGTCAGCACACGGAGAACTTTTATCGATAATAACTATTTTCGGTGTGCCATCACTGTTCAGCAACTCGCTTTACTTCGCTCGAATGATTTCGTGAGAAGACAACAACAACGACAATATCAACAACACCACCACCGCCACCACCACAACAACAACACCAACAACAACAACAAAAACAATTAAGATTGTAACGCTAGAGAGCGCCGCCTTTTGTACCAGAAGCCTTGGTGACGAGAGTTTTTCTGTGAAAGAGCCTCTCAAGTTTAATGGTGACCTACATGGTCGAGGCACTTTCATTCCCCTCCTTTCGTCATATTAGAGCTGTAAGTGGCTTTTATACTTACTCGATTGCTTTTTTACTTATATTTTGTTCACTTATGACATCCTCCACTATCCCCAAAAAATTCGTTGCTTCTATGAAATTCAATAAACCGTGAGCTGAATGTTCTAAGGAAAAGTGGAGAAGGTTCAGCACACTCACGCTGTTTTGCACCGGACAAGTCACTTGATATAAAATATTTTGTTTTCCAGGCTGTCTATCGACCTTATGCGAAAAAAGTAAAAAAAAAAACAACATTCACGCCATTAACCAAAAAAAAAAAAACTTAATGGCGCGCATTTTTGTTAATATTTCAAGATTAATGTTGAGACAAAGATTCTCACACCAGACGCCTCAGGGGGAGAAAGGTCTTATCGAAACGAAAGTCTCGAACGTTTTAATCGTAAAATAAATTCAACGTTAGGAGTTCAAAATAAAAGGGCGAGAAATCTCCTTGCCCAACATCTCAATCCTTGAAAAGAGAAACCGGCCGAAATCAACCCTTTCTAAGCTTCCCCAGTGGTTCAGCACTGAAACGCTGCAGGCTGTAGATATTTCTGTATTCTACTTTGATCGATAGATGCAGAGTTCAGGAAAGACGAATCACGTTTATTCGATTGACTCTATTACGTCGTTGTTTACAAAGGGAACAATATTCTTCGTCGCTGTTTGAAAAGTTCAGACATTACTTACTTTTGGGTAGATCGTCATTCCAGTTTTTCAATTGTTTGTTTATTTTGTTTACCTTGAAGGGCAGAAGTAAATTTACTTTCCAATTTATTTTTGTGTCCACTAATATTTTATTTATACGAAAAAAGCAAAAAGAAAGAAAACAAAAACATATCAATTTCGCTCATCTTCTAAAAAAATTGAAGATGTAATGTTCACAGAAATGATGTTTCCTTCGTTAGACAGAAAGTTCAGGAGTTTCTGTTTTTATTGTATATCCTTAGTTGCGATTTTGATTTACAATTTGTACCCCCAAAATTACGTTTCTTTATCCTCTGATCCACAATAAAAAAAATATAAATAAGCTTTCTAGAAAACTACTTGGCATAAATGTTTGCTTATATCTGAATAGGCAGACGTGCACACTACCTTTGGGTTATACATAGCCTTGAGGTTCAGAGATCTTAGTCCGAGAAGCGTTTACTGGTAAACAATCACGTGTTGCGTTTGCAAATAAATCCCAACCCTGTTTTTTTTTTTTTGGACAGCATCATTTGAGCAATGATTAAGTTATCTCCGTGCATTTTCAGGTAGTGAAAGATTTGGTTAAAACAAACTTTTAAAGGTATACGTGAATCTATTGAGTGCTTTTTATATAAAAGTTTCAGAAAATATGTGTATAGAAACGGCGATTTAAGTTATACATCAATATGATTTATGGTTTGCGCAGGTCTCCACCTGTGTTTCCTGGGTGATTTAT
>JAZHYW010041474.1:0-44762 GCA_037355805.1 Ixodes ricinus
ATAAATCAAACAAAGGTACTATGGTCCTATATGTCACGGATAGAACTAAACAATGACAGTATTTGGCAAGTGCTAATTACAAATATTAGAGAGACACAAGGCTCCAAATATGTGACCCGAAGTCAGGTTTATACCCAGAGACACTCGGCATACAGTAGATTTACACCAAAATATTCTAGAAGTACTTCAAATATTTCAGTACGCCTCTCAAGTAATAAAACTTTGTACGAAAATCAAACACACGAAGTTTGATTTCCACCTTGCTCCACCTCAATATTTGTTAGTAAAACAAAACAAGAAACGTGTTTAAGCTGTGTTTTTTGTAGACATGGGGCTTTTCTGTATTTTTAATTGAGAAAAATAAAAATACCCACCCTGACCAGTGTGTTCGATTTGAAAGGAAAGCATACCCAATTAGAAGTAATCGATTTCACAGTACATTAGATAACAATTGTATAAAACAAACGAATTAAAATCATAATAAAAATGCAGGGTCGTTATCTTCAATACACTGAACAGTCAGCTGTATAATTTAAGAACCAATACAAAACATACATTCTACGAAATAGAACGCGTACCAAAAAGTTTATTCCATAAATTAACAAATGGTAACTGCGGTTAAAATATACAAATAACTATATACATTCAGAGCAGATTATACGCCTGAATATATCATAGCTTATTGCAAATAAACAACACTCTAATTATAATGTAAATAGAAAATAATGTAACAATAATGATTTATAAAAATAATAATTCACGTGAAAGGAATATCAGAACATGTACAGTTTTTAACGATGCTGGAGTGTCACTTGTCGTAAATCGGAAGCAGTTTTATAGGATATATTTATATATTACAACTGCTACACAAATCAAACGTTTAAAATATATGAACAAATACTGGGGTGTTTTTATTTCAAGCCGCGTTTCTATTTCTGTACTAGATATTTTAGGCATGAGTTTGAGGTAACCGTACAATGTCTAGCAACAATTCACCTCATTTGCATATTACACGACTTGAGCGAAGCTGGGAATTTGACAGCGACAGACGCGTTTTGCTCCCTTCGGCGCCGAGGAACATGGGGGGGCCTCAGGCATCCATATCGTCGGCGGCCGCAACCTCGGCAGTAGCGAAACGTGGCCGTCCAAATCACTACACCGCAGACGAACTAAGAGTGATGGAAGAACGACATTCATGCTTTCGCATTCACAACTCATAAGAAGTGCTAAGTGTATTAAAACTTGGGTTTGGGCTAGTTTGTCCATACCGAATAAAAGGTCCTCGGAATATTTTCTTTAGAGTGTCGATTCTGTGCTAGTGCCGCCATGCACTCGGCTGGTGCTTACCATTACAGGATCTTAATCTCCACGCGTAAAAAATGCTGAACTTTCGCCCGCTCCTCACCTGCATTCCTTGATGATTCAGAAACGGTGTTCAAGTGTGTTCTCCACCCCCAAGGGCGGAAACTCCATCTTGCGACTCGTCTCTATTGAGTCAATAGTATACTCGTCATTTGGAACACTAGTCCCAAGTACGCCAAATAAAGCGGGACCACGCAAGTAATTCTAGCCGCAAATGTTGATAGTGCATATTCCTAATTTGTTTTGCAGTCTTTACATAGTTCTCTCTGTCCTCGCTATTACTAGGTTTGTAATTACTTCTATACTAATTAAAATATAATAACTCGCGGGGCAAGGCTAGTGCCGAGCATCTAATTAGTATCGCTCCGTAGATAATTAGATTTGGGCCTTCACAGAGAACAGTGCCGAAGAAGGAATGACGCGCTGCGAGAAGCATGGACATAATTGACCATTTCTACGCTTCTACGCGAGGCTAAGTAAGTAGATGTATTAACAAAAAATGCGCCTCTCGTCGTTAGATCGGATAATCAAAAACTCTAGGAAAATGTTTTTAAAGTGCTGCAATGGCCTGCAGTGTGCAGAGATGGCCATGGCGCTCGGCCTTGTCATTGGATGGGGTTTTTGTGGATAGTTCCACAAAAACCCCATCCACTCGCATTTAAACATCCATTCGAATGTTTAAATGCGACGCAGAGAAAACAAGGACGAAGACGAGGGAAGACAAACAGAAGGCACTGAGTAGCTGGCTCTCAGTATAAAACATAGGTCTTGGAATTTTTCCGCTTTGGTATACTCTACTTATGCGCGAATTTGCCGCGCAGCTTACTGAGGGCCATGACCACTTTGTGTCCTTAGTTTGCCTCAGCGGTACAACCCGATTTCAAGCCAGCGTCACTGATGTCAGGTTGTATCTCATTCGTTGACCAAGCGGAACTCATTTTTGCTGGTGATCAACTTGACTTGCAGGTCTTGATGAGGGCAATGTCAAAGGTGGCTGACTGGAGAGCAGTCGTTATATTATCGCTTAATTTTGTAGTATGGCTACATTGAGCCTTCGTTTTCTATTCAGCCTATCCGTCCTTCAATCAATCACAGGCGTCATTACGTTAACCGAAGTGGTTTAAAGTCAACTACGTTGACCGAAGTGTTGTTCTAAATTAATGTCAGAGGCAAATCCAAGGAAGCAAACATCCCGCTACATGAACCATCATATAGCAGTCTTCACGTTTAAAAACTTTTATTTCAACCTTCAAAGATACGTTCACAACTTTATGAAAAAACTCGCCATTTTACATTTTGAGTTACGAGTCCACCAACCACGGCTTGTAGCACCCAACAAATATTGCACTGGAAGTTGAAGTCTAGGTCTGCTGTGTGTGGGCAGGAAACAGTGTTATTAAGTGCTCTGTAAAAAAAATAGAAGTGTCAATTCTGAATGCCATGTTGTTATTACCGATGAAAGCATTTGAAATTTAACATGCCAAAACTAGTTTATAGTTCCTGGAGTTATTTATTTTACTCCTGATTAATGTACTGATGACTTGTTCGAAAATTAAACTTTCAAGGAGGGTTTAGGGAGGTGGGGTTGCGAGATGACGAAAAGAAATGATAAATAATTTAATACAACAAATGCATCTTTATCGGCATTTAGAGTAGTGCAGTTTAATGGAAGCCATGGGTTATACATACACCATGCCCCTAAAGAACAATTTACAGTGTTGTTTTCACCCAAAAAATAAACTACGCATTGCAGAACTCTCATTCTCCGCTGATGTGTATCGCTAGCGGTTCTAACCAGATGCCAAAGTTTCATAACAATCCGTGATTTTATTTAAATTGTATAACCATCTTTTTTTTAAATTGCAATGGAAAAATGTTGTTGGTTTTCCTCCGTTTTCCAGTTCTTTTTAATCAGGAGTTTTTCGGCCACCATTTTCCCATTAATTGTTTTATAACATTTTTTAAACGTTTGTATTGAAATAACGGTTAGTTTCGAAACTTTGGCATCTGGTTTAAACCATTTGGGTTACGTTTGGATGTAGATTGGGCGTTCGGATATGCGTATTTTACTTCTGCGGTGCAAAAAACAAAAACCTGTAAAGTTTGTGGGGGATATTTTGTATTCTTAGTATTGGAAGTTAATGTCATCAACTCTAATAACATATATACACCTCTGATTGACGCTTCAGTCTAAAAGGTTCAGATGACGATCGTGTGTGAAAATATTTATGAGGTGTCACTCATAGCCAGGAATTAGTTGATAGAAAATCCAGTCAATATATCTGACCAGTGACAGTTTCTGAGCCGTAATATTGTTGTCAATCGCGCTTCCATAGAGAACGGCGTCCTATACCTCTTGCATTATGTAGCAGTCTACAAAAACTATACTGCTAAAAAGTTATGTGGTCATACCTTGCAATCACCGAAGAAGTTTAGGACATCCAGCACGGAATCCAGCTCGTCACTGAACTGTGTGTTGTTCCCCTTTAGTTTTGTCAGTTCGGTGACTATGTAGCAGGCTGCTCCCCTGTACACATCTCCTTCGTCGAGTGCGTCGATGTTTGACACCAAACACTGGAGCGAGAGGGTCAACAAAAGTGCATATCACGAATATTTTTTGCCTAATATGAATAAAAACGTAACGTGTTTTCTTGGGTAGTTTCTATTTTTTGCTAAGCATACGCAAACATTTTTGTTTATTGTGTTATGCAATGCACAGTGAAGGAAGTCACAAAAGCAAGACATAATTATCCTGTGTTTGTACATTCTTTCACAAGCGCGAAGCCTTGTCACTGAGACGCGCATGCCTGACAAAAAGATAACGTAACATTAAATTCTTAGATAGTGCGTCTGTTTTCCCCGGCGATTGCTGTCACACTTCCAAGTTGTAAATTAACAATTTTCGCTGATTAATATGCGAGGGAACAAATACAGCGCGTACGAACAATAAAAACACGACAAAATAAAAATTCAGGGGTGCACAAACGGGAGTAAAAACACAGCCCTTCAAATTTTAAATTGATTTTGTTTTTATTGTTTTATAATATTGAAATATATACTATGCAAAACGGCAGTACAGTTATTGCCGGAGTCCACATTGCTATCAAGTTTTACGTAATATTTTCTGAGAAATCACTGTTAAAGGGGCACTACGGTGGATTTTCAGATCCCCTTTTTTTACTGAGACTGAACCTATCTACCCTAAGTTTTGTTGAAATCCCCATTTTACAATCATGCATGGTTTATTTTTCTCATAAAAAGTGCTACCAATCACCGCGACACGCCCTTTTTAGATATCTCAGTAAGGGGCCTTTCGCGGTGTTTGGTCGCGTTTTTAGTAGGTGCTCACTGTCAGCGTAAAACACAAACTTGGGTAAAAACAAAACTTAGGTTTTAATCTTTGTTGAACGGTAGCTGTAGTTTTCGAATATCAGCTCTTCGCGTTTTTAGCAGAAACAAAGCAAACAAACGTTTAAGGCCAGAAACTGAAAAAAAAACCACCAAACCAAGCGAAGTTATGCGAAACTTCTCTTAGCACTGCAGTTCCATGACGGTGATAATATAACATCGCGCACAAGTTTTTATATATTTTAGGTTTAAATCGTTTTTGTTTGAAGATGAAACTCTACTTAGAAACAAGCTAACCACTACAGTTACATATGTTGTGAAATTCCACGGTGGTCTTCTAGGGCTACTGTTTCTAATATGCCTAATATTAGAATGAGCAAAGCAAGCATATCACACTTGTTCTTTATCATTTAAGGTTTAAAAGTTTCGCTTTGTTTCATTCGAAACCGTTTGTTGCGACATGCCATATAAAGCCATCTTAAAAGAGGTAGGTCTTAAAGAGGTAGACAAGTTACAACGTGTGTTCCAATCAAAAGGGCTACAATCTGATGTGCATCAAGATTAGCTGCGCATCTGAACAAAACATTATTATCAAGCTACACAAGGTTTATTAAAAGGTAATGCACACCATTCAATATTCGTTTACTCACTTTTCTTATTGAAAAAATTTAGCATGTATAATTTTTACAAATATTTTTAATTGCACCGCATTTCGTTTTTGTAATTGATTTGATTAAGTTTATGCTTGATTTGTTTACTGTTCTAGACAACTAAAACCAACTTCCTAAGTCTGCCTTCTTACCTTAATAACAGAAGTCGGTTCTTTTCCGAAGTTCACCTGGAGAGAAATTTTGAATACGGAAAACACTTTGTAAAATCATCCTCCAAATATCATCATCATCATCATTTATTATTCCTTGAAGGCCCAGGGGCATTATACAAGGGAGGGGACACTTCGAAAAACGAACAAATAATACAACTATTTATCAACAAAAACACGCTGCAATCTAGTTATGGGTTAGAAAAAATAAGCTAATGGCTGCAGAAAATTTCTTAGTGTCAGATAAGGCAACAATTACGTCAGGCAGTGAGTTCTAGTCGTCAATGGCTAATGGTAAAGTAGACATTTGGTGAGTGACGGTTGACGTCGAGTGACGGTTGACGATGATGCACGTTAAGTCTAATTGTAAAGGTTTTAGGAGTAGAGGTTCTTCCTAAAGTTCCCACAAAATATAATAAATCTAGTCAATAAGCTAGCCGGAATGTCAATGTTATCATTTCGATTAATTTTATTTTACTGGGTGTGAGCCTTTATTGTCTTACACCCGTTGAAATAACCCCGAGCTCAAGCTCGACTGCTTCTACGGCAGGGGTTGGGGGAGACGTCAGACCGTGGAGCTCTGATTGGCTCTGATTGGAGGATGGCGGGTAGACCTCAAAGCAAGCTGTCTTGAGGTATGCCCACTAT
Source organism: Ixodes ricinus (assembly GCA_037355805.1). Classification (NCBI taxonomy): domain Eukaryota; kingdom Metazoa; phylum Arthropoda; class Arachnida; order Ixodida; family Ixodidae; genus Ixodes; species Ixodes ricinus. The sequence continues at coordinate 6,179 of JAZHYW010041474.1, forward strand.
CATTCAATCGGAACCAATCAGTGCTCGGCGTTCTGACGGCACCACAACCTCTTCAAAAGAAGCAGACAAACTTGCAGGTCCGCATTGACGAATAAATAACTATTTTAACTGGTGTCATGGCGTGAGGTGCACTTTGTCTTCGCCATATGCTTTTATAAAAACTAATTTTCAGACAGCTTCGAGGAGTTACTATCAGTTGGGAAAGGGCAAGTTCTCTTCTAAAAAAATAGGCATATATATAAAAATTACGTTTCCTAAGTTGTTTTTGCAGCTTTAACAAATAAGGGGATGTTAAAGCATTGCCTGTTTTACAAATCCTTAAGCTAGCATCCAGGTGCCAAAGTGGCGACACCCACAAATTTCCATCATTTATAAAAACGCTGGTAAACCTTCAGCGTTCGCAATGCATTTTCGAAATCACAAAAAAAATTATAAAACATGTATGTATTTATATATGTAAGGACGTACGCTGGTGGCATCTTTCCCTTGGCAGGGGTTCAGGCTGCACTGTAAAACATTGAAAAAAATATCTTCAGATGTTTATTTCTTGATCACTATAAAATCCTATTTTACTATTTCTGAAAATTTTTGTGTTTCTCGAAAGAACATGTCGGGAGATTTTCATGTTTACATTTTTACCTTTTTTTCCTTAATGCGTCCCACCGAATCTCGCACTTAATAAAAAAGATTCTTTTTACATTGAAAGGCCAGGAAATCAGGATGTCAAAAAGCAATTCTGCTTACGTCTTTTTCAGCATCTTGTGGCACATTGACTTGCACTGGAGTCGAGCAATTCGCGTTCGCCAGATGCGGGAACCTGGCAGAAACTCTCGTTTTGGTGACTGTCACAGTAATGGGCAGAGTGTTTCAAGGCTGTTTACTGCACCTAGATGTTAAAAAGTATAGAAAGAACATAAGTATCAGTTCACATGTATTTGTATTTTAGGGCTTAGGATGTGCCCAGTTACTAAAGTAGAACAATTCAGTAGGTCATTATTTTAGAAAATCTATTTATGACGTTGTTCTCGGATAGCACACATCAACGTCGCCACCAATGAAGTACGGACAAAAAGACAAGATATTTTACCAGATACATTTACGAGGTCAGTGAAAATGTCGCAATCAAAGGTTCCAGGTTGCTGAACAGGTACCCATTGTAGCCAAGACTTGCTAATCCCTTAACGGTGCACTGTAACAAAAATAACGAACGATGATGTATACGTACATTTTAGAACATAGTTACAGTTGCGCACACAAGGACAGGGACAGAGAAGAGAAACACGTAGACGACAGACAAGCGCACACTCACAACTCATGTATTAACGAAATAGGAAAAGAAAGAGGTACAGAACGCGGAATCCGCTCGAGCGTTGGCCACACAGGCACGAGGAACCACTGGCCCCAGGGCTCGAGGGGTACATGTGAAATTACCCACACGAAAAAGATTTTAAGAAGGCAATTTCCTCCTCTGTTAATGAAACAGACGGAAAGCTAACACATCGCTCGCCCATGCTCAGGATAATAAAGGCTTCAAAAATCTCTCTGGTGTGTTTTTCTCGGTACCTGCCTATTATCTTGGTTTCCGCTAAGGATGGCGTACAATTACAAGATTTACAGTGCAGGGGTAGATGGCCCCCCACCGTAGACTTTAGAGAGAGATTGTGCTCTCTTAGCCGGTCGTTCACACACCGTCCAGTCTGTCCAACGTAGCTTTTACCACATGAAAGGGGAATACTATATACTACACTCAGGGAGCAGGGCACATAAACGTGGGAGTGGTTCTTGTGGCACATATGTTTTTTTATATTGTTTACCTTAGCATGGACGTTTTGACAAATTTGAGCCATTTTTTGGGGAGCTGACATCACTAAAGGGACCCCGTACCGGCTAGCCACCTTTTTAAGATTGTGGGAAATTCTATGCATATACGGGACGACCACAATTCTTTTTTGTCAAAAGTGGGCTTAGGTTTTAGAGCTCCCTTCACTCTCTTGACCAATGTTCCCACTACCTCACTCAGCACCTGCATTGGAAAGCCCGAGGATGTCAGCCTCTCAATTTGAGCTTCGAAACTACATTGGAGGGTATGAAAACAAGACTTATTTAAGGCGCTTGTAAGGCATGACATAGCTATACCCCTTTTAACGACTTTGGAGTGAGAGGACGTGTAGTTTAGGATGCCTTTCTTGGAGCGAGGGGAAAAGGTCCAGCACAGGTGATTGGGTAGCAGGGAAAGCGAAAGGTCCAGAAATTGCAAAATTCCTTCCTTTGGCGTTTCACAGGAAAAAATCAGTCCTAAACCAGATTTGTGGAAAATGTCTATTGTCTTACTGACAACGTCATCATCGACTGTTTTTTTTGTACACCAGCAGGAAGTCATCGACATATCTAAACACCTTTGTAATAGCCGTAGGATCAATGGAAGACTCAATAGCACGGTCAACAACCGAAAGAAAAGTATCGCTCAAAATTGGTGCTACACATGATCCAATGCACACACCCGACTTTTGCAAATAAACTCCATTTTGCCACCCTATGAAAGTGGAATTAAGATAGAAAAGGAGAAGCTTTAGGAAACTTTCTAAGGTTAGAGATTAAGCTATGTTGCAAAATAGCTTGCGCAAGTCTCCTTTCTCTGCGTAATAAATTATAACAATCACTTCAAGCGCCCGCTCGGCTTCTTGCTTCGCGCCGTGGTGGTGACGCTCGGCTGCACTTCCCGTCCGCGGTATGGACAAAACAACGCCATGCGGGCCGGGAAGTGAAAACTTGTTTTGGTAGAAACCAAGTAGAAACCTGCCTTCTGTTCACCTGTTCAGAACCGGATGTACAACACCTACAGTGTTGTACATCCGATTCTGCACCGAAAGAGCTCTGAAATGTGTCAAAATCAGTTTTAACGGGCTTTATGCCTACCCGATCAGTCCAACAACCTGAATAAGAGTCTTGAAAAGAGAAGACTAGACGCAGCCGGACTACAATCTCCTGTACGAGAAGCCATTGGAGGTGAGTCCACGAAGTCTTGTCGTAATGCTCACTTCTATGAACGCGGACGAACCATCAACCGGTCCGGACAAACGGGACAATATTCAGTGCGTCCTCCCTGTCAAACGGCCACCCGCACGTTCACACAAGTTCAAACAAACAACCGACAACTGCCCGTAGAACACTTCAAGGTCATGCCCGCCCTTAACAGAATAATTGTGATACAAAGCACATTGTAGTGCTCTAAATACTTGCACTCTTGAAGGTTGGAATGATAAGCATCGGCAGTGACAGAAGAAAGTAGACTTACAAACAATATATTTTCTGCTTTAACATAAAGGTTCTTTGTTTGCTATTTTACCTGCATTATTACTCGACTCCCAAACAAAAGTTCATTCCACGTGTTCTCACAGGTGTTCTTACTACAACACACCATATCATATGCACACAGGCAAATGGTTCTAGCTAAAAAAACGTATAGGCTTTTGAATAAAACTCATCTGTTGAGTACATCTGGCGATGCAGTGTTCACTTACATCAACGAGCTTGTTCATGTTGCTGGAGTTCCTGTAAAAGAAACAGCACGTAAGGTTGGAATACTCACTGGTAACAATTAGTGAGTATATTTAGTTTATCTTATAATGTTTAATTACATATAAAAGTAACTTGAGCCATATCAAACTGAACGCACTCGCCATTGGTGGACGTACCCACCGCATAAAGTTACAGTGATAGCAAGGGTTTATTACAAACGTGAGGTCAATTAGTTGAGCCTTTTTTTCTCTTTTGGAAAGAAACACGTTAAAGAGGTCACGATGATGTCACTGTAAATTCAAACAAAATTTAGTAGTTTAACCATTTTGTTCTTAGCCCGAGACTGAGGCAGGAAAGAGGAAAGTTTCAAAGTAGAAGAAAAATGAACAGTCGAAGACGTGTCCTCGACTGTTCATTTTTATTCGCACTTGGAACGTTCCTCTTTTCCTGCCTCGATCTCCGGGCTGAAAAAAATGGTTTACATCCACCAGCTCGCCTGCGCGCTCACTGCATTATCATTGTAGTTTAATTTCGATTTAATACATAATAATTAAAATGACTATTTATGCTAAATAGCTGGTATTACTGTCTCCATCTGATTATTTGTTTGGTTGTTTTGAACTTCAAAACGTGACTGTAGTACTTACAGTGGAGTCGAGGTTTGCACAGAGATCGATATTTGACCCTGCACACTGAAAAAACAAAAGCAAATATGAAGTTGTGACTTCTATAAATGTGTGCAAAGAAATGTGGTACGTAAGTAGTCTAATGTTTAGCAGAGACAAGTGCCCCTGTGTGAAGTTTTACATAGATATTGATTATATGTATGCACTTAATATTTCCTAAGGAATGCTCGTTACGTCGATGCTAGCTTCATGTCGTCTATAACAGGATAAGCCTATATTTGATAAATGATCGGTAAACACATCGTAATAAGACAACAAACACGAAAATTTATTGCGGAATATCTCACATCCCGTTGCCATTCTCCAAATGAGATGAGTTGGTTACGCCTATCCTTATATACACCTTAAATACTGCCAAAAACCCTTAAAATCTATATTAAAAACCTTAGTTGACGAGTTCTACCGGGTTCAAACGAAAACAGTAAATGCGTTTTTTTTTGCATGCAACTAGAACTATTTATTGCAGGAAGCCGAAAATTTGTCTGAATTTGACCCAAATTAAGGGGATAGGATGCAAAAGTTTGATAACACGACGCTGCCTTGATTAAAACATAGGAAATATATTTGACCATGAGCGTATGTCTACTTAAACCTAAGTTTGTCAGAACAAAGGAAAGACACTGTGAACACCTGCGGCATTTGTTTTACTAAAGCAAACTTGTCATTAAGAAACACAATATTGTTTTGTTTCGTGATGATGAGCTTATTTACTAAATTAAATACCACAGTGACCCACAAAGTACAACCTTGATTTGACAAAATTAGGCAGAGTAGAAGTTGGCTCATAGACAGATATCTCGTTTTCTTTTAATTGTTAATCGAGCAGCAGTATGTGCTTAACTTTTCCTCCCACCGCCACTGCTATCGTCACATTTTAACGGAAATTCGACAATCTCTAATGCGTAGTTGATTTATGCTGCACAAAACCCGCTTTTATTTTCTTGGTGGGACCTTGTAGTTCAGAAGGCCAGCTATTGAGATGATCCCGACATATATAGTTCCTGCTAAGCCCGGTAAGCAGATATAGAAATCGGTATTTACTTAACAATCATTCATAATAAAACAAATATTCGATTTTATCCTAACTCAGTATACCAAGATAATCGAAGTGCTAGATTTATTTAATAATAGTACAAGGTTCAAGATTAAAATTGGGGGTAAAATTTGCGATTTATTTCAAGCCAATGCACGAAATACAGTATTTTTATTCAATATTGTGTAGACGAAAATTTAGAAAGTGATTCCGGCAAATATTTGTGTAACTGTCACTGCTAGCACGCACAGCTGTAACACTACAACTCTGTAAAACGTGCAAAGTATAAGAGGTTTCACCGGTGGTTTTTAAAACCTTAAAAAAAGTAGGTTCTATAGGCGTATAAATGTTATAAGTATTTAAAAAACATTCCCTGAAATTTGTCTGTTTTGTGTGTGTGTTTTTTTGCGTCAGTTAAAGTTATAATCTTGTCGACCGTAAGAAGTAAAATTAAAATAGAGGTTAACAACTTGCTTCGAAAATTCCATACGCCGTTGGAAAGCCAAGGTTTGTGCAACTCCCTGAAAGGCAAAAGGGTTACGTCACGATCACCGTGGGATGGATAAAAAAGAACAAAAATTCTGTGGCTCGATCTTGTTTTTAGAAACAGGAGTTAACATAAACGTCGAGTAAACCAAAAGCATACATGATACATTTAATGTTTTTTTTTATTGTTCATAATTTTAGCATTTTAACAGTCCATACCGCTCCAGTCTTTCAAGACTCTTCCGATTGAAGTTGCGTAGAAAAACTAGATGGCTCATATTACTGGCCGGCGAAAAACGACAATGTATCGGAAGCTGGTAAGATACTCAACTTTCTGCTAATGGTTCGTCTGTTTATTTTTGTTCATAGGGCTTCCGTGTTAGGCTCTCAAGAGGAATGAGCGAATGTCGATTCTCTAAACTAAATTACTGCCAAAAACTCCTTGCAATTTTGACGTTTCCGGAAATGCAGAGGCAACACTCGGAACAGTTTAATGTCCATAGAACTATGAATAATATCTAGAATGTGTAGACTTATACCTATTCTTAAAATAGACTTTGAATGAAAATTAGTGTTTCAAACGGGCAACTTTAGTTACAACTTGGCAAGATACGACTAACTGATGATGCACGACTTAGTCTAATCAGTCTCCAAACTCCATAACGGTGTCCTGAAGGAGTCGGATCAGATTGACCTTCCAAGTAAAACGCAAGTATATTGTGCAGCGATTCCCATAAAGTATACTAGTTTAACGTGAGCCAGTCATTTTTATAATTATTTAGAACACAATATTTTAAGCGTCGCATTTCTTTGGATATAACAGGTTTGTGTTTGAAACACTTGGTATTGAATGCCAAGTTGCATGATTTTCTGCCAAGTTACTATGAAGGCTGAAATATTATCACCTTACCTGCAGACACCGGCTGGAAAGAAGCGGAGATCCACGCAGTGGAAAAAAGCAGGAGCATTGTAGAAGGCATCATGTTGCCTGAATGGACTGCAGTGTTTTGTAACCAGACTTATATACAATTCGCATATATTTTATTGGCAGTCGGTTCGGATCAGTACAGGATGTGAGACCGCTATATACAATGCCAAAGGCAGTTCACCATTTTCAGATATTTTACTGGTGCGTTATTGTTCGGTGGTTTGTCGCACAGGTGTACTAAGAAGCTCAGCGTGCTTCGTTCCAACAGTACAAAATGTCCTCCCCCCTCCCAAAAAAAAAAATGTCGCAAGTTTTTTGCCGCAAAAATAAACTATAGATAGCCGAACGCGCATTCTCTGTCGAAAGGTAGCGTGATATTTTGTAAAGTTCACTAGAAAAATGATGCCCCTTTTTGCCAGTTTTCGGTTTCTGGCTCCATAGAGCGCCATATATTCAGAGAGCCCCGTTGGCTAGTATTTTCCCGTTGATATTTTCAGAAAATAATTTAAAACGTTTGAATAAAAATAGTTTGGACCTCTAGTGCTACCTTCGGGTGGAGAATTATCGTTCGGTGATGCGTAGTTTGATTTTTGCGGTGAAAAAACCTTGCAAATGTTTTTCAGGGACACCTTGTACCTCTCCTAGGGCAAAAGTGTGTTCTGCTAGCTTGCGCTTTAAATTATAAAATTGTATTAACAAACTAATTTCCCGGGCTGATGCTCTTGTAAATACAAGCCTCATAGATAAACTAGAAATACTTTGTTTAATTTTTTTGTTTAAAATATACTGTTTAACTGTTCATAAGACCCGAGCACATGATGGGTAGGACAGAGTAGGTGACTAACAAAAATAACAATAACACAAAACGCAGTTCAATCGTATGAATGACATATCAACAATTACTACAAAGAAGAATGATGGCTTTTGTGTAGATTTTCCCCGACACAATGTAGCCATACGCTGGCAGATAAGAATGACTGTGAAGAAATATATTATAACTTTTTTCATTAACATGTGCACTTGTTAGCACAATATTAATAAAAAAGGCTATTTACCAAATGCTGCATACTCGTGATTTATTTTTTTCCGTGACTAATTATAATTAAGCTACTTATAATTATTCGTATTATTCATTTCGCTTTAGTAGTGCAGGTGTCTGAATCCCCCGTCGGCATAACCATCCGAATTTCCAGAATAAAATTTGTGACGAAAAACTGGGTCTAGACAGTGGTTCCTATATTTGTCGATATCGCATTCGGTCGGTCAACGCCTAAGATTTGTTTAATGATTAAAATTGCTAACTTTGCAACTGGCCAATGAACAGTTCTGACTGTGAAGCTGACAATATATTTTCTAGCAGCGTCAAGCTGACCAGTCACAAGCATAGTTGGGAGATACCAACCGAGGCAGCACACCAATGTTGGACCTACATTGGGCCAACGATGGCAAACACTGGCTTCCAAGGTTGGTCCAACATTGGCATTCTGGCCAAGTGCAACTTCCTCCAATGTTGGCCCGGTCATTGGCACCAACGTTGGGCCATCATTCAACCAACATTCCAGCCATCATTGGCACCAATGTTGGGCCATCGTTTAACCAACTTTTCAGCCATCATTGGCACCATTGTTGGGCCATTGTTAAACCAACATTTCAGCCATCATTGGCACCAATGTTGGGCCATCACTAAACGAACATTCCAGCCATTACTGGGCCAGTGATGGTTATCCACTCTGCAGCCAATATTGGCATCCACACTAGCGGCTATGCCAATATTGGCATTCACATAACTCAATTGCGCATCTTGGTAAATCATTTATAAGCGCTAACTAAGTATCGTGAAAAACGTTAAAGCGCAGGCGAGCTGGTGTACGTTTCATTAGCTTGAACTCGACGCTGTTAAAGATCGAAACTGTGAAGTCATGAAGCAAGCTACGCACGTCTCTAGGCATTGTTTGCTCATTTATTGCCTATACTGTTATTGACAGTCAAGCTAATTCAGTGGCTGTCCCAATATTGGTGCCACATAATAAATGCTAGCTGTGCAATAATGGCGATGCATTTCAATCCCGGCTATTCCAACATTGGGTTTAAGAACCCCTGGCCTGTTTAATATTAGCGGCCCACTGCATAAAAACACTCTGGGCACAAATGACAAGATCCTTCTATGCTTTGTCCATGCACTATTTTATCTGGCGTGCAAATGAATAATTCAGGATAAATTAATACTTTTTTCGGAACTTTTATTGAAAGGGGCTAGGGAGGAGGCTCAGCGGGGAGCCTATGCCGGTCCGGGGAGGGTCCTGGGGAGGGTCCTGGGGCGAGTCCTGAGCCTGGGGAGCCATTGCGGCTTCCAAACGCCTCTTCCTGCCGCCTCCCTTGTCGCAAGACAATGGCAGCCACTTCACCACCATTTTTTAGCTGCCGATTCTTGAATCTTTAGCTTCGCACTGATGGCATCTAGAAAAAGATCCAAAGGTCAAAGATCAACGCTTTCAAACCCACATTGGTCTTAGTAAAGTACATTCCCAAGCAGCACGTTGTGAATGGGCCAAGGCTCTACATAAGTTCACTCGTTTCTGTAGCATCGTGATGTTCTGAAGAGCTCGGCTCACAATAGACTAGAAGTTCTTCCTCAACCTCAACCAAGTCGTCGTGAAGTCAAGGATGACTGGCCACCATTAGCTCTTTCTGAACTATGCAACTGAATATATCACGCACAAGCAAATGAACAGACACGATCAAGCCACGAAAGGCAGGGCTGGCTCACTTACTCTAGCAGAAGCATAGCCACGGCATTCCCTTCGCTGACCAATGCTTGTTGAAATGAATCGCTCTCAAGCTAGCGTCTGGCACCCAGGCGAATTATTCGTTAACCCTAAATGGGTACCGTCTGGAAGGTTGGATATCTTAAATTTATTTAAGACGTCCCCAACTGAATTAACCTATTTAAAACATGAAGGAAACCCGTAAAGAAAATGAACTCGCACAGGTGTTTGTAAACAGGCAGGAAAACGGACACAAAATATTGTTTTAAAATCTCCTAGAACTTCATTACACACAGTATGTTCCGTAGACAAGTACAAACGTGCAAGCGATCTGCGAAATCTAAAGAGGTATTACTGAGCTTCTATACAGCTGAGAAGCTTGCAAAGCAAACAAGAACCGAGGTAATTCTAGACTATATTGTCTATTCTCCCGGCAGCTGGAAAAATATTTTCCCCGAAATTCTAAAGGCAGACGCTTCTCATTGGCGGTGGCAATCAGTTCATCAAACGACGTTTCATTGACAGATCGTTTTATTGACACGCTCTTTCATCGGCAGATTGTTTTACAGACAGATATATTTAGCTTTTTTTTTGGTAACAAGTCACCCCAGATTGTCGCCGCAAATGGCATGTAGGGTGGGCCACGTGGGTTAACATTCTTGTAATGAGCCGTCGCAGAATGTCGCCGCCAAGCTGCGTGGACGTGTCAGCTGGCCAGTGACACACCCGCGAAAAAATTTCCCTGCAGCGTGCAATTCGCGTAACGAGTGTCGGTGATATGTTAGTGTTGGAAACGTGTCCATGAAACGTGTATCCACGAAAAGTTTTCTATGAAACGTGTTTCCACGAACAGCCGGGAGAACAAGTCAGTATTCTACCGGCAATTGTCGCATGATTTCAGACAGCTAATGAGAGGCGACTGCCGATAGATTTTAGGGGAAATTATTGTCCCGGCTGCCGGGAGAATAGACATCGCCTAATTCTATAGATAATCTGGAAGAGTACCCGAAGAACAGCGGTCACTCGTTGCCGACAAGTAGGTTTCAATGTACTTACCATAAACGTAGCGGACTTGAAAGATGTATTCCGATATATATGTCGATACGGGCTTTGCAGAACAACCACACAAACAGAAAAACGAGATGGAATCGCTCCGTGAAGATTCAACACGATGCGGTACAAGCTGTCATTTGCCGAACCAAACCACACCACAAGAATTTCAGTGACTTTGAAGAAATCGCTTGTTGCCGATATACGCGCAGGACTTTTCGAACACTGAGCTCGACACAGGCCGCAGCTAAAAGTTCAGGGCCATGGAAAGGAATGCTGGGGGGAGGAAGCAGATGGGTTGCTGGAGAGGTGAGGAGGAAACATTCCCCTCGCTCCAGCATTTCGCCTGCATCCTGCTTCTTCAAGGTCTGCAGGGGAGAGGTGTGCCCGCACAAAAGGCTTATCTTCAAGGGGCATCGCAACAATGAACACAGCGAGAGGATTTGTCAGTGGATACTTTTGAGATATAAGTTTAGAAGAGTTATATACGTAAAGACAGAGACAGGCACCTACGTCTTTCAACACACAAACAAATGATTTATTGCCGGACGCTTCCGCCTTCGGAACTCCACAATAGGAGAGGGAAAGTAAAAAGGAGGGGGAAGGAGGAGAGGGGCAAGGCAAGTCCCCGGGAGAAAACTGGCAGAAAGTAAACCGCAAAGACAGCGGGAAGGAGAGGAAGCGAAGGAGGCATCCCGATTTCTCTTCAGGAGCAAGGACCACTCGCCCCGGCCAATCAAGGTCGTCAACTCCGGACTCAGGGATGTCACCTCTCTCTCCGACAGCCACAACGAGGCCGGCAAAATGTTCTTCGGCGCCTCTTTTATGGCGTACGCCTCCACGATCTCGCGCCCCGTGGCGGCGTTCTTGTTGGCCCCCAGAACACGCGCGGACGGGAAGTCGGGGGCACATGGAGCGCAAACCTTGAGGTGATGGACGATGGGGTGTTGGGAGTCCTCTTCGTTTTTTTCTACTTCTCTTTTATGTTCCCGCAGGCGGTCGTTGAGGCAGCGGCCCGTCTGCCCGATGTACTCTGCCCCGCACGAGAAGGGCACGGAATACACCTCGTCCAACCGCGCTGGGAACAAAGGGGGCCGCGTGCCTCTTGGCGCAGCCGATCTTGGGAGGAGGGGGAGAGTTCACGAAGTGGCACATTGCGCTCAACTTGAAGGGCACGAAAGCGCAACGCTCATGTCGAAGCGTCGAGCGAGTGCTCTTGGCGCCCTTACGCACATTCGCGTTTGAGCGCGGTGCGTTCCGTAGCGGCAAGCGGACGAGTTGCGTTGCGAAGAGCGCTTGCGCCAAACTTGTACGCACAGTTGCGTTGACACGGAGTCAACCGCAGTCAAGAGCCAATAAGAACGCGCTATCGTTGCTAGCGGCTCACCAATAGTAAGCGAAATCCAAGGCAACAGGGCGGCGCACAGCGACAGCATCGAAGTGTTCGATCTTGGGGCAATCCCGCTGGTTTCCCCGACGTTTTGTCAAGTTTGAACAATCGCAGCCCTGGAAAATACACTCCCCATCTCTCCCCAGCGATGAAAGAAAGCAAGTTCTGCGAGCGGAGAACCAGATACGTCTCGCCGAGTCGGCCGAGTGGCACGAGCGAACACGTCACCCCTCCTCTCCCTCTCGGCTTCTGATTGGTCGAACGCACCGCAACGCTCTTCGGAAAGTTGAGCTGAGTCTCTACTCGCTGCGTCGCGCTGCGGAGAGTTGCGGGAAGGCGCGCGTCGCCCGCAAGCGACCGCTCCTGGCCGCAAGGACGCCGGAACGCACTCAAACGCGTTCAAACGCGAATGTGCGTATGGACCTTCAGTCGTTGGGCAGTGATGTGGAAATAGGGTATGGTTGTGTACCTTTGCCGGACAGGCTTCCGTGCGGCGGCTTTTTCGATTATTAGTTTTCTGCAGCGTGAAACCCAGCAGGTCGCGCGGGTATCCGGTGTTTGTGAGGCGGCTGAGCTGTCCCTCCACGCTAGATGAGGAGAGGTGCTGGCAGGACTTTGTGCGGGTGGAGGAGATGAAACATTTGCGATGACTGCTTTTCCTTCTTTGAGTGGTGTCTTGAAAACGGCAGCACCAGCTTCTGCAAACGCTACCGGGAAGTGCCAGCAGGTGCCTCCATGGGTGGCTACGAGGCGTCCATCCAGGGGAATGGAGACCCTTCACCGAGGGGTCCTCTCTGGTGAAGCTCAAGCCGTTCGCGTTGTCTGTGAAGGCCTGCTGGATAGTAGCGGAGAACGCGCCGGAGTCAGACTAGACCGGAGTGTTTGTGGTCATGAACGAGTCTGACTTTGGTGAGATGGTTGAACTCGCCATCAAGAAAAACTTCGTCCTCGTTAAGAAACGGCCCTCCGGCACTCTCCGTTCGGGAAGTCAAAGATATCTGCAGGCCGAGGAACCTTTCGTCGCTTCTCACGAGAGTGTCGGCCACTGCGAACCAGTACCTAAAAGTGCTTTTCACCGCCAAGATCCACAAGCCGGAGATCCCACTGAGGAGCATCATCAGAAAATGGATGCTGGCAGAAGCCTCTGGCTCTCTACCTGCAAAAGCGCCTGGCAGCCGTCCCCCTTAACCAGCCTTTTCCGCGTAGGCAGCTCGCAGGAAATCCTTCCAGCTCTCTAGCTTCTTCACACATCAGGCCCAGGTACCACATTCTACTCTTTAGAGACCACCGACATGTTCTAAAGCCTCAACTTCAACATTATACTGGATGCGGTAGAAAAAGTCATTACTACACTGGGCATAGTAAAATTCCAAAATTATTCCGCCATCTTCCTCAGCGCGTTCCTGCAATTATTGGGTATATCTTCGGTCGACCATGGTTGAGAATGACGGGAAGGTATACCTACAAAATCGGGTGTCTGGATCGGGTCCTGGAAGCGCACCTGCGCTGTGAGCGAAGTCTACTCTTCTTTCATGGATCAGGCCGTGAAGGAGCAACTGGCCAGCGTTGCCCCAGGAACCCCGGTGTACAGATATGGGGACGACAGTCTGGTGCTCCACGACTCCGGCGCGCCCACTGCCACAATCCAGAAGGTCGTCACAGACAACGCAAACGGCCTGAGCTTCACCAGAGAGGACGCCTCGGCGGAGGGGTCTCCTGTTCCTGGATGTACGCCTCGTAGCCACCCAGGGAGGTACTTGCTGGCGCTTCGCGCAGCACGTTCGCAGAAGCCGGTGCTGCCATTTTCGCGCCACCACTCAAAGACGGTAAGGCGGGCATCGCGAAAATCTCATCTCCTCCACCCGCACGAAGTCCTGCCAACACCTCTTCCCATCTAGCCTTGAGGGACAGGTCAGCCGCTCGCAAACGCCGGATACCCGCGCCACCTGCTGGCCTCCAAGCTCCAGAAAACTAATAACCGAAAAAGCCGCCGCACGGAAGCCTGCCCGGCAAAGGTACGCAACCGTACCCTATTTCCACAACACAGCCCACCGACTAAGAGCAGTGGCTCGAGGCTTCGACATGGACGTTGCGTTTTCGTGCGCCTTCAAGTTGAGCACAATGTGCCACTTGGCAACTCTCCTCCTCCCACAATAACTGCTGCGCCAAGGGGCACGCGGCCCCCTTTGTTCCCTGCATGGTCCCACGGGTGTATTCCATACCCTTCTCGTGTGGGGGAGAGTACATCGAGCAGACGGGCCGCTGCGCTCAGACGACCGCCTGCGCGAACATAAAAGAGAAATAGCAAAACGAAGAGGACTCCAACACCCCATGGTTCATCACCTCAAGGTTTGGGCTCCATGTGCCCCTGAGCTCCCGTCTTCGCGTGTTCTGGGGCCAACAAGAACTGCTACAGGCGCGAGACCATGGAGGCGTACGCCATAAAAGAGGCGCTGATGAACATTTCGTCGGCCATGTTGTCCGGCTCTGCAGTCGGAGAGAGAGGTGACATTCGTGGGACCGAAGTTGACGGCCTTGGCGGGCCGGGCAGAGTGGTCCTTGCTCCCGAGAGGTAATCGGGATGCCTCCTTCCCTTCCTCTCCTTCTCGCTGTCTCTGCGGATTACTTTCCCAGTTTTCTCCCGGGCCTTGTCTCGCCCCCCCCCTCCTTCCCCCTCCCCTACCCTCCTTTTAACTTTCCCTCTCCTATTGTGGAGTTCCGAAGGCGAAGCGTCCGGCAATAAATCATTTGTTTGTTGAAAGTTTAAAGATGTGTTGTCCCGTCCCCTGTATTTACATATATAACTCTTTTTAAACTTACATCATTACCAACGAGCTCACTAACAGGTATACTTTATAGAGTTTGTCCCAAAGTTGATTGTGCTGTAAATGCCATGGGAATGCTCTGCCAAGCGGCGCCCTTCAGGCAGGTGCCGTGCTGTACCTTATGACCAGCTTGGAGACTATAGTCACGTGACCGTAACCGGAGAACACGATTGGTCTAAAATACGGCATAGCGTCTACTCTGCTGTCAATACCGAGTGACCAGGACAGCAGCGCGAAGGCTAGTTTTTGGAGCCACTGCCCGATCTGTTCACCATAAACGGGAAGTAAGATGATCCTATGTTTTACGCCGTATAACCCACATTCTATAATTGAAATGCAGAAATAACCGCGTCTTTTTTCTGCGCACGATGTCCAGAAGTAAATATGAAATTACAAAGAAAAAAATATTACTCAGAAATAAGCTGTGCTGTAGATTTCGCAGCACGCTAATAACGATTTTTTTTTCGCGAGGGTTGTGTACATGTAACAAAAACTGTACCATTTGTTAAACCATGTAATCATAAATGCAACAAAGATGCAAAGATTCCCAAAACTGAAGTAAAAAAACGCGAATCTAACACAACGATGACACACATGAAGTGGTTCTGGGCTCGAAAGGAGCTAACAACTTTAATATCTCAGAATATAAAAAAAAATATCAGCAATTGTGTTTGTTTATTTGAGGAATTCGCAGAAAAGTGAGGTAATAGGACGTCCCTAAGGGGCGCGAAACTCACGATTAAGTAATTAGACATTTGTTTCGGGTGTTAAAAGTGTTTTTAATGTATATTTCGTCGTTCTCGACGTGGGCGTCGACGGACATAACGCCGCTGCTTACGCCCCTGTCGAGGTGAGTACTACTGTTGACACGTTGTAACGACACTATATCGCGCTATAGACTCGTCTATTTGGCCCGCATGCAGTCTCGAGAGAGCTGTTTCGAATGTCGGTGCTAGACAGAGCAACGACGTAGTAATCGCGACACGAGAGCCGACTGCGCCTCAATCTGACCGACCGCGCTCGCTCGGCTGAAATGTGCGCGTGGGAATTTTGAGCACCGTTTGCTTGCTGATGTTGCAAGAGGCTGCTTTGTCGTTGAGAATACTTTGCCTTGCAAACGCCTGCGGAGCCGTTCCAGTGCTCGGCGCACCTCCCGCGCAGCATCGCAACCTTTCTGGCGCCTGATAGGCCAAGAGAGCCCGTAGCATGTGCTGCGGTTCATTCTAAATTGAAGCAGAGTAACCGCGAAGTAGGTGAACCGATGGGACGTGTTGAAAAACAAGCAGAGAAAAATATCTCGCAGGTTTTTCCAGTTTCAGATGTGGCGATTTGAGACATATGAATGCTGTAAATGTCGTGGAGCGATCAATTTGTGGTCATTATTATTGCGTTCATTCCGCTCGCTCTCTGCACTAATGAACTGTCTCCGTATCTTCTGATTTTCGAGACTTGCGTTTTTTCTAAAGGGCTTCGTGACAACACCTGTCAAAGTGGTGCAGCCTAAGAGGCAGCATTCTTTGCATACTCGCTACTCTGGTGCGTTGTAGTGTGGATTGAATTGATCCGTGTAATTGCCACGCCGAACTCACCATGGC
The DNA here is from genome assembly GCA_037355805.1 of Ixodes ricinus. Taxonomy (NCBI): domain Eukaryota; kingdom Metazoa; phylum Arthropoda; class Arachnida; order Ixodida; family Ixodidae; genus Ixodes; species Ixodes ricinus. The sequence goes on from JAZHYW010041474.1 coordinate 22,456, forward strand.
GTAGGTAATTAGCGGAGCGCGAATGCTATTGATTGCAGAAGTGTTGTAAGTTGGGCAATTTGGGCGAGTCACGCAGTGCACTGCGTGACTTTCAGCACGTCTTCTTCTTCCTTTTGAGTATAAATTCAGTTGCGAGTCAGCGCTTGTGTGTTGTGCACGTTCCTTCTCTCTGTCCTTGTCATTTTGTGCGCTGTTCTGCTCACTATGCTATTGATTGTAAACTGATGCCAATGCTATATACATAGCGCGACACTGCTAATGGCGAAAATTTATGGTCACTGATAATGTGAGAACGGCAATTAGGAGCTTCACTTGTTCCGCACCAAGCGCGAGCGTCCCACCTTCGACAACACTATGTCGTTTTGTGCACCTCAAGCGCGCGCACGCAGCCAGAGCTCCGCGGAAGACACGGAGCGCGTGCTGGAGGCAGGGCGTTCGAAAGACACGCCCTGTCGTTGTCACTCTGTCAATGACTTTAGTGCTCTTTTTCCCTTCGAATCAAAATGTCTTTAATCAAACCTACTAGCCAGGTGGAACGTGAATATGTGGAGCACTAACGGAAAAATCGCTGATGTCGTATTCGCGCTGAAAGTGTCGCGCAGCGACTGAGTGATATCGTTAGCGCGAAGAGGACATCGGCGCTGTTTTCGTATTTTATTTTCAAAGAACAACGACGGGCAACATATTTTCCCACTTCTGGTAATGTTCCAAATGAACATATCCCACGAGAGTGGTAGTTTAGACAATAGCCTCTCAATTCTAAACGAACAAAAACAGATTAAACGGTGATCGCTTCCTTGCCGCTAACAGTGTTCGCGCGATGCACGTAATGCAACGCTGCCAACCACTCGCCCATGATGCTTCTCTCGCTGCCCGTCGTCATGCCAAAGTTTCGTCAACGCGATAAAAGTTTATATTATGGCCAATCGATTACCAACGTTGGTAAGCCATTGGCTAAGACTAGGCCAATGTTGGCCAGCCTAAGCCAATCGATTGCAAATGTTCGTAAGCCATTGGCTAGCACAGGCCAATGTTGGCCAGCCTAAGCCATTCGAGTACCAATGTTGTTAACCCAATGGCTAACACAGACCAATGCTGGCCAGCCTAAGCCAATCGATTACCAACGTTGGTAAGCCATTGGCTAGGCAGGCCAATATTGGCCAGCCTAAGCCAATCGATTGCCAACGTTGGTACAATGTACTAGAGGTTATAGTGGCAAGAGCGGAGCTTGCTTACAATGAGCCGCGTGAAGACGGTCGACGTAGATGGCCGCGAGGGAGAACGTGGTGCTGGAGTTGCGGGCCCGAGGAGAATTGGTGGCACATGTGCGATGAGCGAAGAAAAAGGCGAGGTTGAGGCGGTACGCTTCTCCCGAACGTAGCACCGTAGCACTTTTCTTTGTGGTGTAGTCGGTGGAGAGTCTTCACCGTTCCGTTGCCGTCTTGGTCATGAAATGCAAGGAAAAAAACGGACACACACTGCTTCGCGCCGGGATGCAAGTCAGGCTACCCGGACAACAAGGGCAGCCGGAGCACCAGCGATCGTAAGCCGTCGCTGTTTCGTGCGCCAAAGGAGGAGTCGCGCAGAATACAGTGGGAACAAAATCTTAATCGAGAAGATAAACGCCTCGCCGAGACATCAGTGCTGTACGAAAGACATTATGAACCGCGCCTTATTCGTTCGAGACTATGTGCACATCGTCAATGGCGAAGGGGTTAGGATTCCACGGAGTAAGCGCTAGTGCTCGCGGACGATGCCGTGCGTACTTTGCTGCATTATTTTCCGGCGTACAACTCAAAGGCGATGCCCCGTGAAAGGCCAACAAGAAAGCGGACAGCAATAGCCAGTGACCCAGCCAGTGAAGAAATCCCGCCAGTCGCGCCGAGACATCCATGAACTGTCGATTTCTCCGCCTGATGAACCCGACAGGTCGAGCTTCATGGGTGCTCAACACACCGCATTTGTAGAGCACCTGAAGCTACCTACACAACTTTTAGTCGCGGATGTAAACATACAGAACTACTATTTGTGTCATCTACGCGACATCACGTCTTTACAACAGGGAGACTGCGGTGATCTCCCAAGAAAAGGCCGTGAGCTTTGCGCCAGACCACAAGGGGCTAATTGTTGCTCAGTGTTTGCTTCATGGACGAGAAACAATGGGCTCTCTAAGTCGGTGTTCATATTGCATTTTAATGCTTTCTGTACTCCCAATCGAAGTATTACTTCTTCATAAACTGCCTTCCACAAAAGAAAAATTTGCTATGTGTTCACCAGTTGCAGTGGCACCATCGGCCGTTCCCAAACGCGCTCGGCCTTGCACCTTCCACAACGCTGGTCCCCGGATCAGCAACATGATGACAAAAACAATACACCAGATTATTGTTCCGCTCACCATTGAAAAAGTGCGAGATTTATTGAGATTTCTAAGTCTATACTTCCTTGTTATATCATTATCGCGTGGTTTCTTCTCGCAGCTATTAAGCTTTCAGCCCAAGTGATGGCGTTGCTGAACGATCTGTCAGTATACTGGAGGGGGGGGGGGGCTTCATATTAATCAAATAATCTCCCTCAAAACACGCGAATATTCCAAGTAGAGGATAGCACTCACTCTAGAGGCATTATTTCAGAGGCAGAACTACAATTTATTCACATTAGCAATTGTTACGCGTCGCGAAAAGCTCCAGTTGAACCTCAGTAGTACGCGCCGAACAGCGCCGACGACGGGGCTGACGGGGGCGCGCTCCTAGGACGCAGCACAAATCAAACAATTTCGTTCAAAAACACGCGAATTGTACACGTAAAAGATAGCACTCTCTCTAGATGTATTAATCCAAAGGCAGAGCTCTAATTTTTCACATTAGCAATTCTTCTGCGGCGCGAGAAACTCCAGTCGAAACAGCAGTAGTACGCTCCGAACAGTGCCGACGCCCGGGCTAACGGGGCGCGCTCCTAGGGCTCAGCACAGCAGCGCCACGGTGTCGCCTACGCGCAAAATCTTCACGGGGCGGCCACCGTTCTTGCCCCTACAACTTTATAGCACACTGAAACGTTGGTAAGCTATTGGCTAAAGCAGGCCAATGTTGGCCATCCTAACCCAGTCGATTACCAACGTTGGTAAGCCATTGGCTAAGACAGGCCAATGTTGACCAGCCTAATTCAGTCGATAGTGACAGATGGGCCAGTTGGCAGCACGACTTATTTTGACAAAATGCACCGCAAGACAGGGACAGAGTTGGTAAGACAACAGGAAGCGCTTCGTGTTGTCTTACCTACTCTGTCCCTGTCTTGCGGCGCATCTTGTCAAAATAAGCCAATCGATTACCAACGTTGGTAACCCACTAGCTAAGACAATCCAATGTTGGCCTGCATAAGCCATTCGATTACCAGTGTTGGTAACCAATTGGCTAAGGCAGGCCAATGTTGGTTAGGCTGTAGCCAATCGATTACTTACGTTGGGAAGACATTGGCTAGAAAGGCCAATGTTGGCCAGCCAGAGCCAATCAATTATGAATGACGGTAAGTCATTGGCTAAGGCAGGCCAATGTTGGCCACCGTATACCAGTGTAACTCCAACATTGGTAGTACAACGACTACATTTGCCCAACATTGATCAATTGCTTGCCGATTGAATACCAATGTTGGCCCAACGTTATGTGCTACCTGGGAATGAACACTCCCAAAAACGACCTCAAAAAGCGCCGAAAGAGCATGAGAACAAGAGTGCGGCGCCACTGTGACACTGAATTATCCCTTTCCTCGTTCCTGGGCGTATTTTGATAAATCTAGCTTTTGAGTTTCGTATTATTTGTTCTGCCCCTACCACCACTTAGCCCTCGTTTGAGTACATCCAGGCTGACCATATTGTTGCTGGCTAAAAGCGTTCTTCGCATGATCAGAGTGTGTAAGATTGCACTGGCGCAGCTCCCTACTCCTTTTTCTTTTCTTCAAGCTATCTCGATATCTCAACGTAGGACGCAAGTTGCGATCCAAATATTCCGAGCTAGTTTCGTCGCGAAAATAGAGAAGATACACAGTGATGCGCGTGAAGCTGTCCAAGGCTGGGACCTTCATGTCTTGCTATGGCAAAGGGCGGCGTTCTGTGAACATTCAAAGCTGCGCTACACAAGCTTTCCCAACCACGTGCGAGAGAACAATGGCATTTTTCAGCAGTCTCAGTCAAAGCAAAGAGCGAGCATCAGTTCTACATCGAACTCGGCAAACCTAAAACCAACATTACTATAACACTCCGTTGGGAAACTCACCCTTGAAACCTGGAGCGCTCGCCTCCACCAAGACCAAACTAAATACGATAACAGCGCCATCCCTTAGCAACGACTCAAAACATGAAAGTTGCTTTATATAGCTTCTGTGAGATGGCCCTGCGAGATGGCACCCCCAGCCCTTGCGCGATTCGACTTGAACCTATACGTGCAGCCGTGCAGTTCCCGGGTGGCCACTGCGGGAGAAATGGCGGCGTTGCGATCGCCATTAGTTTAGTTCTCGAGTACCGATCGGAGCCACTTTTTAAATAAGGCTTCTATGGCAGTTTCCGAACTGAGTATTTTAGTAACATTGCATAAAATTGAGAATTTTAAAAATATTTTATATATGGTTATTGCGAAAGCTGTGAGACGTGCTACATGCTTAGAGTAGCACTGTGAACCTTCAAGAATAGAACAAAACGTCACTCAAAGAAGAAGAGGGTTCGGGGAAGGTCCCCTGCTTCTCCTCGTCTTGGAGTGATATAATGCCGTTTCTGTTTAGGCGCGGGTGGCACACAAATTACCTCGCACGCCTCAAGTTTTTTTTTTTTTTTTGTCATAGCATGCCAAAGTATTTTAAACGTCGTTGTTTTAGATTTTCTGAGTTTAATGCAGGACTTAAGTTCGCTCTCGTTTTAGTTTGCAGTCCAATCTCAGAGTGCAACGGTTCTGGGGCGCGGATCAGAAAAACCCCTTGTAGCGCAGCTTAAGATCGAAGACCGCCCTTTGGCACTGTGAAAGAAGGCTTCTGCCTTCGACAGCTGTGCAGCGCATCACTGTGCTGCCTTCTGCTCTTGTTCTCGATTCGAGATTACAAAACAAATTAGTGCCTTTATGTCTTTCTTGAGGGTAATCGGAAAGTCTCTTTAAAACCGACATAAACGTCACTCATCACTAGTGACAAGTTTCTTCTACGTGGTTGCTTTTTTTGGTACCAAGAATCGTATTACTTTTTAGAAAAACGCTAGAATAACGTACTCAATTACTTTTAGGTCCAGTAACGAGTAGTCCGCTTTCGTTACTTTGGAGGAGTAAAGCATACAAAGCTGTTTAAATATCATTGTTTTAATTTTACTCGAGAATATATTTATTGCGACAAAGCCAGATGGGCAACCCGAAAAACAACTAAACAGTTTGACTGTGTGGCAGCGTTTATCGCTGAACACGTCAGTGGAACTCTACAGCTGGGAATGTCCTTCACCCTTCTGGAAAGTTGAACCATCTGGAATCGTGTACAGACCGACCGTAAACCCGGAGGTTGCTGACACGGGAAGGCACAAAGCCGTTTGTCGACTTGGAACTTTAGAAGCAGAGAAAACAAAAGAGAGGGAATCCCAGATTCACCGGTTCTGCCTGAAGCAGAACGCTACCGTTTCTTCGAGCGCATTAGTAGAACGACTCTTCAGCTTCGCCGGAGATACATTCTCAAAGAAGTAGCGAAATATATCTGGTGAAAACTTGCTACTGCTGCAGTGCAACAAGTACTTAAAAGAAAGAAAGAAACTGTGAAAAGAAAGCAGTTGTGTATTTCGTCGTCAAAGCGAGACAAGTAACCTGTAACTTTGGAAATAAAGTAACGCGTTTTTTTTTAGAATTCGTAACGAGTAAAGCATTTAGTTTCTCTTTGAGCAAGTACAGCGTAACCTTATTTCGTTACTTGTTTGGGGTAACGTGTACATGTCTACTTTTAAACGAAATATTTTACGTATCTTCTTTGTCCTCCGGCTCGTTTTTAATCGATGGTATGTTTTGCCGATATCCTTTGGGGTGTACGACCCCATAAAAGCTCTTGTTTCGGCGGAAAGCAAAACATTTTATTCCGACTTAAATGTGTATGGCTTTCATTTCTGCAAAACACATGCCGCCCCGTTTTTATTTTCATCAAGTTTTTGTTTAGGGGCGTAGTTGTCATTGCCAATGACCTGCCTATTTTTTTGTTAATGGTATGTAATATTATACGTCAAAATCCTCATAACTATCGTATTACATTAACACGTTAGAACAGGACTTGTTTTATGGGTGGCTTGAAATGAGTAGGGTTGGACTGGATCACTGCGTTGATGTGAAGATCAGTCTAAAATCATTTGCTGGTCGGAGAACCAAGAAGAGATGGTAGAGAGACGGTAGATAAACAGTTTGTTGATTGCTGATACGATATAAAACGCGATTTTCTGGTATAATAACAGTGTTTCAAGCTAATCCGTAAAAATAATTTTAGAAAGAAAAGATGTCTCGATGCGGTGGATGCTATATGAGTGGTCTACCAAGCAATGCCCTTGAGGCTGGTGCCCTGCTCTGTACGCTTGGAGGCTATAGTCACGTGACCGTAACCGGAGGCATGATTGGTCTAAAATACTCAAAGAGTGTACCATGCTGTCAGCTACCGAGGGAAATGACTGCAGCACGAAGGCTAGTTTTTTTAATCCCAAAGGAACTGCCCAGCCCAATTTTTACCCGAAAACGGGAAGTTTGAAGATCCAATGTTCTATGCCGTGTACCCTACATTCTAAATTGAAATGCATAAATTAACCGCGTTTTTTTTCCTGCGCACCATGTTCATAAACTAAAATTACAAAGAAAAACAAATTGGCTCGAGGAGCGAACAACTTTAATGTCGCAGAATAATGATAAATAAATAAATATATATATATATATATTCACAGGACAGTAATCGAACGTCCCTATGGTGGTGCGCCACATCCCATCCTCTTCGAAGACGTGTTTGTAAATAAGCATTTTTGACAAGACATCGTACTCGGAGCAACGCGCCACGTATACAAACACCGTAAACTGTCCCACTTTCCACCGCTGGAACCCCAAGCCCCGCCGCGGTTCCAATCTGGCTAATGCGCTTAGCCAGTCAACCAGCGTCGCCCGTCGGCGCTCTGGTTCCAGCACAGATAAACGCCGTCGTGACATTGCCAACGGATCCTACAGTTTCCATCCTTCAGTCTGTGAACAAATTGATTCGACCTTGTATTTCATGCCGATGTCTCGTATTAGTTCTCTCCTGGTTTTGTCTTGTTTTAAAGGCGGTCGCCCGGAGATGTGCAGAGGGCGTGGGCGTCCGCCGCACTCTGGAAGGCTGGTTTTCTTACCCATCCGACTCAAGGATGTCCGAAAATTTCTTGATTGAGTAAAGCCTGTTGTTTTTTTTCCATATTTTTTATGATATTGCTTTTTAGAAGATGCTTCATAAAAGTATATGACGATTCTCTTCGATGCGTGTAACTCTCTCTTTAAAGTAGTGTCAGTATTAAGTTAAAGTGGCTGTGATTTAGGATAATGTTGAAAAAAAATAAGAAAAAACGTTTTGCTTAGTTTATTGTTCAAGGGTAAAGTGCTAAAAACAACGGATAAGTAAGAGGAACGAACAACACAGAGTGCTTCGTTCCTTTTATTTGTCCGTTGTTTTTAGCGCTTTTACCCTCAAACACATAGATCACCAACTAGCCCAAGTGCATTCCCTTCTTTGCTTTATTGTTATTTCAAATGAAACGCTTTACATTTATAAAATGTATTTCGTACTGCCAGCCATCAACCGGCGAACGCAGGAGTAGGTACATATTACAAAAACAAAACACACATAAGATCAGAGTAAACAGGTTTTGACTTAAGGTGAATTGTGCAATTGTTGTAACTAAACGTTGGAAGCGTTATTTCAGACAATGTGTGTTACATATATAATGCCGACAGGCTTACTCTTAGAACGTTTTACAGCAGAAAGACATATTTGGTTCACCTTAATCAGACATGAAATGTCCTCCTAGAATATAGAAAGTTCGTAATTTTAACATCGTTTCATTTTTATAAAGGCCATGCCTATCTTTCAATTCTTTTTTCCGTTAGTATCACAAATTTTACAAAAGAAATGTATGCAAAGTAGCAGGTAATAAACAACTTTGTGTTGTTATTTGTGTGGGACGTTCTACCATTAGAGTGACTCAATTATATAATACCTATATTGCCATTCATGTTTGTTGATATATTAAAGTTTGCGTCACCCCTACTTTACAGGAGCTAGGCACATATATTATATGCTGGTTGACAATTAACTGGTTATACAAAAACAAGTTCACGCTCCAAGGTATTGCCGAACAAGAGTGGCGCTTCAAAGAGAGAAGTGGGATATTGAAAGCGCGTTCCGAAATACAGGCCAAATACAGGCAACACTCAATATATCAGTGCTATTAGGCAAAGCAGTGCCTTGACTCCCTTCGCAAAAGTTCAATTTTCTCAAACTATATCGTAATTAATACAGCGCAAAAAATTGTCGGTCAAAAGCTAACAACAAGAGTATATATTGTGTAAATAGGTTCTTAAGCACAATTATAAAAAAAGAATGTTTAATTCTTCGGAACGTTTCGGATCGAGACCAAGTCTCAGTGAATCATAGACTCGTTTCCCAAATCCACGACCGCCATCAGCCTCGCAACTCGCCCGCTAAATTGCGGGTCCCTATTTTCAGTGTTATTAGCCGATATACCCAGAGAGTCCGAGTGTCTCGGAGCACGTAGCGCTTATGCAAATGAACCTCATTCGCCGATGCAGCCCGCTTCGAGTCCGTCTTCGATACCGAGCCAGGACGACCTGGAGAATTCGTTTTAACTGTGGGCAGGCAAGTGATTAGCACACGTATAGGCCTGAGTTGAGAGGAGGAATAAACAGATATCGCACTTGGAAAGGTGGTCGTTTGGGTTGATTGCAGAACCTTGACATTTGTAGGCATTCGGACGAAGATGATGGAAATTATATGTTGCAGATGAAGTTACGTCCCTTTCTTTGAATCGCCTGGTGAGAATATTGAGAATCGTTGTCCGCGTCACAGACGTTTCTGTGGCTTTTCCAAAATCAACATACAAGGTAGAAGTGACAATGTTAAAGTAGCACCCACAAAGAGATATTCAATGCTTTATTTTTCCTTGACAAAAAGTATTCGTATGCACGCGAGTTCTACAAACTCAAATGAGGTGTGGTGAGAAAAAGTGTGTACATTTACGTCGTGGTTTCACATCTAAATAACACAATGTTTATGATTTTGTGATTAGCCTGTTTACTAAACTAATTTTAATATGTTTTTAGAGGCTTGTAGGCTTTAAAAAATAATGAAGTTTTCACAGTATTTTAACTACATCCTATCATATCTGGGGAACAGAGAATTGGTTTAAGAGTATCTAGAAACAACTGACAGATCGGATGACTCGAAACGAGTTGTAGCAGTCTAACGCCGCCACTTGTCTTCGAGATCAAAATAGTCATTCCTTTTTTTTTCAAATTTTTAAAGCCTCACTGAAGCGAAATATTAGATTACATATTCTGCACACAGATATCTTTCAGAAAAACTAAAATTGCTTCGCGCTATATTTTGATTAGAATACAAATGGCAAAGCCATTATCCCACACAAAAAATTGTCATTTCGCACTAAAACAGAACAAAACTTTTATGATAGCAAGCGTCTTCAAAGAAGATTTACCGTATTACTTTTTGTTGAAGAATGTGTGAATATTTAATTGCAAAACCACTAAAACCAAAAAGTCATCAAGCTCAAGTTAAAGAGGTGCCAAAACACCAATTAAAAAAACAATTGCACCCGAAAAGAGAAGAAAAACAAGAAACATACCACTAATCTCATTTGCAAATGCAACAAATGTTTCTCGACTCTCTTCTTTAAAAAATGTCTCAATTTTGGATTGAGGATCAAGGAAGTAAGAAAAACAAAGTATAAATGGTTAAAATATTAAATTAAATTTTTAACGAAATAGCCCAGACCCTTTTTTCGGTCGCTCCTTCTTCGCTACAAAAATACTTTTGAACACACATGGCGAAGGGCTTCTGCCAAATGTTTTTTATTGTTATTTTTCTTTGAACTGGTAAAGATAAGATTAGTTTCTTGACTAAGAGAAAGTTTTTTTTTGTTGAAGGTATTCTTCTTCATTTGTGCCCAGCGTAAATTTTAATGCAAGGCATTTCATTCGCTGCTCTAATCCCAGGCATATGTGCTAACTTTTAAGCATCTTTAACACACAGCTAAACACGGAAACATACTGATATACTGTTAAAAATATACTCACCTTTTTCTTTAATAAAATTCTGTACGCTGAAGGTGCGTGCACTGGAACTCATGACCAATGGTATTAAGACAAATGTTCTTCTTTTACTTTTTAGTATTGTTATACTTCGTTTTCTTGTGAAGTCCAAAATACAATTTATTGTGCATAAAAATATTGCCATAGAAAGTAAGAACTTACAACGTTCTGGATTTTATCATAATGACTTTTTTATCACCGACATTTCACTACTCACCTTCTATATTGCACTTTGAGGTTTATACTTTGTCCGAGACACACCGCATCTATGTTACGTCGATTGTTTTAAATTGCAGCATATTGAGATCAGAATGTAGTAATCGGATTATTGAGAGAATGACGTCTTCGCTTTAATATATCTATATACATAGATTTAAATATTTTCAAGAGCAGTGCCAGAGAGCTTCTGGTCTTATTATTTAACTTAATTTGCACTCACTCACTCTTCTAATTTATAATTCAAAAGATTTATAAACTTATATCAAATTCTGTGTATATAGTATAGTTCTCGCACCAATGCCTCCTGCTGCTTTATGACAAGCTAAATATTGCTATTTTAAAAATGTTATACTTTTAATCTATATCACTACTTTTAATTGAAATAAAGGCATCTAGGGATTATGTGCTCCACCCTCCCCGCTTATTTTCTCTATATCATTATGCTGTACATCTGCTCTCTGAACGCTTTTCATTTATTCTCAAATCCATAAATGACGAAGAACATATTCTACCTAATACTGATTCCGAAAGAAAACAAATAGCCCTGTGCTATTTTAACTTCGTTTTATTTATTTATTTATTCTTATTTTCAGTGACCCACCAACGGCTTAACGCCTCTTTAGTGGTGCACTTATCATTGAGTCAATGAGTAGTAAAATGTTAAACAGGATAAAAGTGAAACGTTAGGAAAAAACAATAGCCTCGACACACTTTCGAAATTTCCGCTCTTCATCAAGAATATCAAGACTAGCGTTCCTACAAATCTGTTCTGAATGGTTATAAGTCAGTTGTAGGCGTGTCATGGATGCAGCATGGTAAAAGTCGGTAGGGTAAAACAAACTATAAAGTTTACAATACTTACGAGGAATCTGCAAGTAGATGTGACTGAGTAGCTCTGGGGAATCAATTATACCATTTACAATCTTATACAAATATGTCAGTTCGCGAATTGTTCTCCTGTTGTGCAACGAGCCTTCCTTCCTTCTTAAAAAAATAAAAATGCTTTCTTCAAAGATGACTATGGCTTATTTCTGCATTTTTTCTCTCACAAACAATCGAAGTACTCAAAATAGAAAAAAACGAACCGTACTGAGACCCACTATAAAAAAATATTTTCACATCACAAACGCTTTATTAGACAAAAAAAAAGTTTCCAATTCGGTCTACATTAACACACTAATAAAACCTGAAAAATCAAATTTTGTCTAAAACGTGGACCTGTACAGAGCAAGAGAGCTCGCTCTGATGAGTACGTTCGATAACCGACTAAAACACTTCCGCATTTCGCGATGCCTAAGGTTAGCACAAGAATCCAAATTGCCATGCCATTGATGCATAAACCCCTACGTACATCGCGCTCACATTTTATACCTTCTCTGAACAAAAACAGTAAAACGCAGCAGAAAAAAACAAAATCACTACGATAGAAAATACATTTGCCTGTTCGTTTCTCCGTTTGTTTGGCAGCATTCCTTTTCCCTGTCTTCAGCAATAAACATGTTCATCGTTTTGTCATATATTTTTTCTCTACCCTCCGGCGCATGCCATTGGGGCTGATTGGGCAAATTATTTCTCACCAAGCCTCCTTTCTTGCATTCCAGCAAAGAAATTATAGCCCAAAAAAGAAACAAAATTGACACTGAAGCGAGATTTCAGCTCGTCAGCTCGCAAACCATTTACAGCGGCCTTACCCCCATCGCTTGATTGGACGCTACCCAAATATGAATGCGTGCTTTGGCGTGAAAATACGCGGGAAATAGAGCCGAAGCGATATTAATTTGTAGCATCGGTGTTTATCACTCCACAGTTACTTTGCGACGACCAATTTTGATGCACGGCTCCTTATGAGTGTACCGTTTGGAAGTTCGGGGAGTATGGCTTCCTGTCCTTTAATTTACGGCAATAAGCTTGGATGTTGCACGTCACGTATAACCCATTTACTGCAAATGGTTTGAGATTTTATAAAATCTCGAATGCTAAAAGAAGTCGCCTGATCGCGGAAACCAGCTTTCGCATAACAGACACAATGCCTACGTGCAGCCTAACGGGTTCTCTGACTCCTTCTAATCAAAGAACTGACCAGATGTCACAAGATAGAAGGCAAACTATGCGGAGTGCAAGTTTGTTTGTTTCTTGCACACAGGGTCGTAAGGATGTCAGAACGCCCGAGCTCTCATTGGCTGATTAATAAAAATAGGGTGTAGACCTCGAGACACCTAGTGTTGAAGTCTACTCACTATTCTTTCAACCGAAGCCAATCAGAACTCGGCGTTGTTCAGACGCCACCACAACTCCTGCACAAGAAGCAGACGACTATACCTGTTTTCACCTCAAGAACCGTAGGAAAAAAGTCCGGCTTCTCGCGGATGATTACTCATTTTTACCTTTAGGTGAAGATTTAAGATATATTTAGTTGCATTTTGGAGTGGATACACGTTATCTTATCAAGGAGTACACGTTTCAAACGCCAAAAGCATCGCCTGTGCCTCCGACAACCAAATCTGGCGAGAACTATTTCGTGCGGCGTATGAACAATGCGCAAAACTTACTGTTTTCTTGAGGTGAAAACGGGTATAGATATCCGCACACGTTCTGCCAGTCAACAGCTCTCCCTCTTGATCTAAAGGACACCAAAATTTGAAAGAGACCAAGCGTGGCAGATCAATCCCGAACCTAGACACAGTGTCGTGAAATGTCTCTGTATGAAAACATGTTGGAAAAATAATAGTGAAGCACCAGCTTTGCTTCCGCAGGGATATCATTTTTTCTCAGACGTAAACACAACTGCATAGACAAAGCTTGGAGTTAAAGTGTCAAAGATGGCGGAGTCTGCAAAACCAAAACCTGAGTGCAGAATCAAGCCTTAGTTAACATCTTCGAGGAGGGTGTGGTACCGTTATTTGTGAAGATGAACCCACACTGAGCGTCAAGAAGCGCGAACAAAATCCGATTACACATCGGGCGCCAGCATCCGGCACACGCTGTTAGTGTTTTATCAAAGTGTACTGGCTGCAACCGGTATACTAGTGTACTGCATAGTATAAACTGATCTAACTTAATAAATTTACGCATTGATGCTTGCGAATCGCGTTCACACCAGTACTAACCAAAGGAACAGACTCCGTTTGCGTTCCATTCATGAAACCCGGCTAAACGACAAATCCACCACAGCTGCCCTAGTTTGAAGCTCGGCTGCTCAAAAACATTACAAAGAGTGATGTATGCTTTGTACACCGACACGAAATACTCAGCAAGAGGACAAAATCTCGATAGGGCTCAATTGCAAGGTTACTGAACCGAACGATCATCAATGGAATGTCAAACTCTTTTACATCTCGTTGATTATCCACGATTTGGGAAGCATTCAAAGAGCGGTCGTAATGCCGTCAACGTGTCAGACACGGCGTGGGGGCGGCTTAGAGCACGCCAACAACCCACTACCAGGCATTGCATGGGGGTAATGAATCGACGGACTTGACGCCGTCTTCATTTATCACCCTTCTAGCGGCGAAACGTGAAAGAAAAGACCCTTCTTAACTGCGGTCACCCGGTCATCAAAAGAGGTAGATGAACTCCAGCTTGTGTAGTGGCTCACGTGCGTAAGCCTCTTCATACGGTCCTTTGAAGGGCCTGAATGCTTATCGGGCATGCTTCGTGTAAAAAAATAAAGCATATTTCGTATTGCAAGTATGAGGAATGGCTATCGATGCGTTGCTGTGTTATAAGTGGGAAAGCTCGACAAGTGTGTGTCTCAGGTATATATACCGCGCGCTCAAGCGATCTTTTGAGTCACGTCTAAAATCTGGGAGAAGGTTTGCCGAAAGATTTGGTGGATAAAGGTACGCTTGCGAGTTTTTATGAGCTTAACTTTTTAGCCTGCTGTCTATGGGTGTACACACTTTTGATAAGAGCTTCAACTGGCAGGTTTCGTAATCTTGGCTTTCCCAAGTATATTCCATTAAAACATTTTGAACACGGCCGAAACATGGCCGAAGAAAATAAACATGTCCGAGAAATACATGATTTATGTGGACGATGCGCGCGCTTAAGTTTCTTTCAAGTTTTGCGTAAACAAAATAACAAATCTTAAGGAACGCCAAGTTAAGATAAGTGGCACCGATGCAATGTTCCTGAAAACGGTAGTTAGAGCACATAATGATCTTAAATATCTTAAATTGAAGAAATGCCACCGAATGATTTGAGTTAGGCACGAAAATATCATTTGCCACCACCTCGTCGAGACGAATTGCATTTTAGCTCCTTGATATCTCACGATTGTTTTTAATAATTTCTATATTTCAAGGCGAAATGTTTCGATGAGCTACTAAACACGCAAATAATATCGTAAGCACAGCAAACGCATCTTGAGCGCTTATTACCACACGTCAACGCAAAACAACTGGAAGAAATAACAACACAATTCGTGAGAATTGGTGTGAAATAGAAAATAAAGAACAAAACATATGCATAGCTCTTACACTAGGAAGTTACGCAAAAAAAAAAAAGAAACTAAGTGAGAAAGCTTTTACGGCTGGTCATTAGTGATTGTCCGCCGTTTCTGGATACACGACCGTTAGAAAAGCAGTTTTGCAATAAAAGCCGGGCGGTCACCGCGAGGGTTGTACGTTCCGCCTCAATTTCGTCCTTAATGATCATTCCCGCTTCCTGCCTTGACTCTCGTCTGCTGTGAGACAACGCGGGAACACAAATTAAATAAAAGTAGGGTAATGTGTCCAGAGGAACGACTATTCACGATGATATAACAGATTATGCATCGTTGCAGCTCATCTGAATGCGAGGTAAGGGCATAATTAAGCTCGTTTCAAGGCTCCGAGATTTAGCAACACACGACCCGACAGAAAACGGACGCAATAAAATTTGCAGAGGTAGCGCGTGTTTGAGAGAAAACAGAACCGTGTTTACCTCATCGAAAAGATAAACTACAGGTTGCCGAACGTTCTATTCCCGTCAAATGTATCTCGAGTTGTAGGATCCAGGTGCCATAGTTTCACATTTTAACATTATCTAATTCAAAAGTGATAAAAGAGTTTAAAAAAGTTGAATAAACAAAATGGGACCTTTGTGGTAACATGCGCCATTTAACTTTATAGATTTTCACACAGTCATCCTCAGCCTGCAGTTCTTTAATGAACCTTCATAAACATTGCCTAAAACTTTGAATCAAATAGCGCTTAATTCTGAAAATGTAACAGTATTTGTGAATTGCACGACGACAATAATTGACTTATCCAAACGCTGCTCCCTAAATGGGCGGGTAAGTATCAAAATTAAGAGTAAACTGCTCTACCCACTCAATTTATGAGCCTGCTCCTTCACAGAACATCAATATTGGCTAAGTAAAAAGAAAGCATCTAGAAATAAAATTCTGCTTGAAACACCTTGCTCATTTGAGTGCAGTGCAACCAATTTTAAATTCAGAAGTCAAAGGTTTCAGTTGGGTTCATTACATTATCCCCGAAACGTGTGACACTGATATAATTGTTAGCGGGGAGTTTCGACGTACGAATGCGCCGTTAGTAAAGCATGGGTGATATTTTTTCTCGGTCGCACACAGTTATCCAAACTTGTGTTGTACACAGTCATTAAAAAAGCAACTAAGAAAAACCATTCAGATATCATGCTCTCTTCATGATAATAAATGCTTCAATGGGAACAGACGAACCATTTAAGGCTAAAGGCACTTCGTGCATAACACATGAATGCATCTCAAAATTATCCGCTTTACTTCGCAACGAATGACCTGTTCGACTTCATCTCAGGGATAGTAGACCGATACATGTTGGTGGTCCTGACTTGAAAACATAACTGATAAGAATAATTATGTAACGACACCCTATAAAAAAATATTAGGTTTTTATTAATTTTAAAATCGAGATAATGTGACACCCGCCCCCTAAATATAGTTTTCTTCTTCTTCTGAGAACTTTCGAACGTTTCTTCCTATACAAAACTTGTCATGCGGCTGCCTAATGCTCAAGCGCGGTGTGTCATCTTATTCCTCGAGGGTTTTCTACCGCTGCAATTTGTGTTTAAGTTTCTAAATGGCTGACCCATACACATGTGAATACGCTTACAAAGACTATGTTCTGCCTTCAGGTTTTAGTTTATTCACTCAGGAGCTTTGATGATAACATTTAAACTAAAGACGCTGTCTGCGCGCTTGTGGGTATTTGTGTATGAAGATTGATCTCCCTAAGAAGCCACAACCAATGCTTCAGGAATTTTGTTTTTTACTAACGCTGCCTGGCTAGCTTGTTTTGGCAATCATGTGCCCGGGGTTTGTATTTTGGTCTGCGTCGTGGGTATTCCTTTCAAAGTGTGCACGCGCAACACCTATGAGGAAGAGGATTTGCCCTAACAGAGCTCATAAATGTCCTTTGTCTTGCGACCCCCGGTCTGCACTTCGAATGAGGCTAAACACCCCATTACAGCTGTATGGATGCGATGTTCGAGATGTAGAGAAAGCTTGTTTCTGAATACAAGCCACTTCGCTGGATGATAGCGGTGTATAATTGTTTGTAACACTGCGTGCTCATTAGGATATTAGAGTGAATTGCTGGGCTAGATGGTTATTCGACACAATGGAATTAAAGGCTTACGTGTCGCACCACCAAGCAGAAAATTGAAATTAAGTAACAAATACGAAGAGCAATGTTACGGGAACTTCGGAACGCGACAGTCATGAAAAAGAAGAAAAAAACATCCGCGGCTTCAGGGTTGTCGTTGTTGGGTTGTGTCGTTAAAAAGCAGTAGCCCAACAAACATCATGGAAACATATTTTATGGCAGTGGATATGTTTGTCGCGTCTTTTCGCAGTCAAATGAAACGACAAACACTTGTTAGGATTCCGACAAAAAAATCCACGCTAGTGAGTTTATTATAGAGGTTTTGAGCTTTTTTGTTTCTCTCGGCGTCAAATGTTTTTTTTTACTTTTGGTATTACTTTTTTAGGTAGAAATGAACGAACAGAAAGCGAAAAAGTGTGAGAATTCACACGTCGCACTAACGCAAATGGGATGCGCGAAGGGAAAGAAGGACACGGCAGAAAAAGCGAAAACTCTAATATGGGAGTGGGAGAGAGACGATTGCCGACCATCAAATTCAAGAGATTAAGTATTGATTTCAATTTATTTTGTTTGAAAAGTGTTTCTTGTATGTGTGTGTGATATTCACTCACATGTAGGGCGGGGAAATTTCTGGAATGTAAGTGTTGTGTTATGCGAAAATGGGAGTTCTGTTCATCGATTTTCTGCTTCGTGCACCGCCCGCGACGTTTTGCATCTCTCAGAGTGCGGATGCACTTGGTGGATTATCGAACGTGTTCCTTAGAAGATGCCTCTGATAATGTATTTTGTTCGGGTTTTAATTTCGGTTCGTGTTTTTGGGGTTCTATTGCGCAAATTGGACATTTGGTGGGTTATCGAACGCGTTCCTCAGAAGATGCCTCTGATGATGTATTTGTATGGGTTTAATTTCGCTTCGTTTCTTCTGGGGTTCTATTGCGCAAATTGGACATTTTGTTTTGATAAGCCGTGCGCTCTTCTGGTGAAGTAAATTTGTATGGAGGGGAGGGGCCTTAGTACAGTCTGTGTGTATCTGTCCTTTTGAATAGTTGGTTCACAACCTTCTTTCCTTCAAAATAATCACCTGCTGCTGTCTACGGAATGTCTTTTTGTAACATAGAATGCGGGCGCTGTAAAGCTGGGATAGATTAGCGATTCTACTTGCTTTCTGCATGAGCATTGAATAGATCACACAATGTTGTACATGATGAAAAAATATCACACAAAAAGACGAGGACAGCGACAGGTACGGAACATAAAAGACAGACAAGCGCAAACTCGCAACTCAGATCTATTAAGCATTGAAAAGGAGAAAAAAGCAGGAATGTGCCGCAGGCTCCTTTCTCTTCTTTTCAACCTATAATACATTTGAGTTCTGAGTTAGCGCTTTTCTCTGTTTTGTTCCTGTCCCAGTCCTCGTCTTTTTTGCGCTATTTTCTCTTCACCTCGATCAACGCATAAACCAACTCTCCACCTTACCACCTATAGCACAATGTTTTAATTTGTGTTGTCGGTAAGTAGTAAAGAATATTCCATAAGCAGTTATGTGTCTAAAAGATATTGAATCATTAGACTGATAAATTAAGCCAGTAGTTCACTTCATGTACTTTCCGTTTTTGTAGCTGTGTGGCAAAGAATTTGAGGAATAGAGTAACCAAACCAATATAGACATTTATAGCAGCATGAAATAGTAATGTAAGCTGCACTGCTTTAACAGCTCTATACACATCTAAAAAAAGCGTAGCACCTTACACCTTTTTTTCCCATATACTGCACACCAAAACTTAGGTTGGACGTACAGCGCACTATAGTGGAACAGACGGCCGCAAATTTTACGAGGGGCTTGCCAACGGTGCGATATAACTTATTAAATATATGAAGTACGTATCAAAGACCGCAGCTCGAAAACACTGAAGTTTTTCAGTGAAGCCAAGAAAACCCCAGATTATTTTTTTTGTATTCAGTAACACGTATATTAACTATTTTATTAGGTTAGTCACACGGCTATTAAGCCTCTTCTGAACGTTAGTACCATTAGATCGACGTCAGTGCACTGTACGTCGAATCGGAGATTTTGTGGTGTATTATATGAGACAAAAAGTGTTGGAATACACCTTTTTTGAATGTAAGCTTATAAGAGAAGTTTTGCTAGTTAATTTAAATAGCACCTATTTGTATCTACACACTTTTTTATGGCAAATTGCTTGGAACTGTGTTCCATGCATGAAACTTTCCAGTATCAAAAACGTTTAACGATACTCTAAGCTTCCAGACGCCAGACGACTGCGTTTACGGCGATCTTCATCAGATAGTGTAACGTGTACTATGCGTTCACTTGATAGTTGTTCCTAGAATGCCGCAATACATCCGGTAATTGGGCAGGTAAACCTGGTGATATTACAGAGCCTCCCATACTCTCGAGCACCTCTCCGTTATTGCGCACAGGTGGTCGAGCTCCTCCTCGCTTACCTCTCTGGTAACATGACCTCTTCGTTAACCACCCAGCCTCGTACGTCTCATTTCTCTTCTCCTGCTTGTCAACTAATCTGCCGAGCCTCGCGGCTACGCTTTTATCTGGGCTTCAAAAAATGCCGAACACCTAGTCAAAAACGTTTGACCTTAATAAAGCTTACAAGCGCTATGAGGATTATTATATAAATGAGAACATCGATATTATATTGCTGCAGAAATGAGGCAAATGGACTGATAAATCTTAAACTTGAAAAGGTTAGTCGCACCAAATTTCGAACATCTAGCATTCCGACTTGCAGTTATCAAGATTGCTGAGGGGCAGTTACCAAATTGGCGCCACTGTGGGTAATTTGAAAGGATAACGTCAGGCGTTTTGTTAAAACTAACTCCAATACCGCTATGCTCCAGTATAACATATTTCTATAACGCAGGAGTTTATCAGAACAAAGTAAAACATGTAAATCAAAAATTTTATTTTATTTAATAATTACAACCCATCTTCTCCGGTGAGAGCACGTCAACTTACAATTTCTTTAATAGTGAAACGAGTGGGTATGTTTACAAGTATTCATTTATAACAGAGCCTTAACGAATGATAAAAAGTTAACGCAAAGCCGCCATAGAAGCAGAGCTAATTTAAATCTTTCATTACTGAGGCAAAAAAAAAAATCACGTAGACTAAACAAAATCACCCTTTAGCCTAATTATAAAAATTAATGTTCTTTTCCCATTAAAGCTAAACCGAAATTGCCATCAGCCCCTCGCAACTGTCGCAAAAATTAAATTACTGCAAAGAAACAAAAACCAGAAACCTGGGCATTGATTTTTTTTTTATTGCATATTTATTTAATTTATTGCATATGTTTTTTTTTTTTTTTTTTTCGTTTCAGACTGGAACGTCTGAAAAACTTGAGTCATTTTGCAACGAGAAGAGTTATGTGACTTTTTTTATTGGAAAATCAGTCTAATGGTCGCATTCATTCTGCCTTTCTTCTTCGGTTGTCATTAAATGTTTTCTACTCGCTGGTTTGTCTCTGCAACAGTTCAGTTCTCCTTTTTATTGCCACTAAATAATCATTCTTTGAAAAATAAAAATCACTTCTGAAAGAGCTTGTTATAAGCAATATTTTTATTTATTGTTATATTGTGGTCTTTAGTTTCATTCCTATTGACACAGTTATACTTTTGAACTATTTAGGAACCAGAATTTGAAGTGTACTTTTAGCAATTTGTATGGCTTCTGAATTCTGTTGTGATAATTTTTTGTTCGTTTGTTTTGCTTCCTTGTGCATTTTGTCTTGTCGAATATTGCAGCAGCAGAGGATACTTCCTTCTTTTCTATTCATACTCTTTTGTCGCTGTTATTTGTTAATAGAACCTGTTTTTGTGTGTATTAGAGAAAAATGATCCCGCATATCGATAGGATTTTTCGATTAAAACCATGTCCTCAGTGGACCGGTTTAGTGCAGAGACTGCACCTGCAATGCCGAAGCTCTCCGGGAGGTCCGAATACCCCAAGATAATTGCAAGCTTGTCTTATCTTGATACTAGCCGCCCTCACAAACAAAGGCATAGGATTAGCCATTTTGCTGCACCAATCACATCAAAATTTTAAAGAGAATGCAGGCGTTTTTATATAAGACAGACGTCTTTTACATAAACAGTCATAAACCAATTCAATTTCATGATCTTTCCGTCATATCGCGAATAACTTGTCATCCATCCGTGGCAAAACGATTGCGACCCTCGTCATCGGATACTAGATTAATGTGATGTATTCTTCGATTCCTTTAGTAAGCTTTTACACCCTCAAAAATAATGACAAAATACGAGCCTAATATTGATGTACAATTGGACACTAATAAGTACTCATACGCTCCTGGCCGGGCATGTCCAACTTGCACTTTTATATAACTTTTTTTAAAGTTTACTTTCTGCATTACATATTTCGTGACTATTTATTTCTCGCTGTACTTCTATTTCGCTTGTTAAAAACGAAAAAATCATTGTGAGAGAGTAAAAAAAAAGCAACAACAATACGGCACATATTTAAAACTGACGTGTTGCTAGAGAGGTTTAAATTTTCTTTACTCTTGGATCAAACGCCTCCTTGAATATCAATGGGCTTTTTGAAGGCGGAGGGTCGAGCAGTTCGCGTGTTTCGTCCGAACATCGAGGACATTTACGCAGAATTCTGTGGAGGCAACAAAGATATTTTCCTGCTCCAAAAACAACCGCAACCTAAATTTGTTATGCAACAGGCGTGTACTCCTACGCGTATCTTCACGAGGCTTTTGGATGGAAACGTACTACTCCGTGGCGACGCATCGCGCACCTGAGCCCCCAAAAATGTTCTACTATCGTGTTTGACAACCTGCGATGGTGCACACACCAAAAAACACAATCAATATTTTTTCTACCAGTATTAGAGTTGCTTCGGTTTTACTCTACTTTTTCTGACGAGACTACGAAAATATACGAACAGTGTAAGTTTGTTCCTGGAATTCGAGTCCAATTTGCGTGACCCAACACTTCAAGAGGTGCGCCCTTTCTTTTATTGATATTTCGGTATAGCTAACATAAAAAATAAGGGTCTTATATAGTTCTTTGGTTTTTTACTTGAGGCAAAAATTCACACTTTTTTGCCTCCTAAATTGTACCACGAAAAGGCGTAGAAACA
>JAZHYW010041476.1:0-19743 GCA_037355805.1 Ixodes ricinus
CATATCGATAACGTTTTTGAACATAGTTATATTGTTTTTATATTTCAAAACAAGACGGTGAAACTCGAAGGTCGAGCTGCTTCACTCTCTGAAGGCAAATTTTGATCGTATCTGCGATTTCCCGGCTAAGGTGGATGACCTTCTTGCGGTAAAGCTCTCAGTCGATGCAATTAAGGAAACGATTAAGGGGCTCCAGGAATCTCTAAGAAAATACGAATCGCTGATGCAAACTGTGACCGAAAATGAAAAGGAGGTGAAGCTACTCAGATTAGGAGTCGGTGCACTGCAAGCAACAGTGTCCGACCAAACGACAATGATTGCGCAACTTCAGTCAAACATTAATACCAATGAACAGTACAGTCGGAAATGCAATCTGGAAATACACGGTGTGCCATGTACGAGCGGTGAAGACCTGAAAGCCGCTCTAGTCAACCTTGCTCAAAAAGTAGATGTAGCGAGTTTTGACCCCGCTGAAGTAGTAGCCTGCCATCGCTTGCGCTCCAGGCGCGACGGTATGGCGCCAACTTTAGTGCAATTCACTTCGGTATCCAGCAAGGAACATTGGATGAGGGCGCGCAAGAAGCTGGCTTCGCTTTCTCGGTCAGAGCACCAACAGAGGCATTACTTCAACGACTGTTTAACCAGAACAAATAAGGACTTCTTCTAGCAGGCGCGAAACAAAGGTAAAAAAAAATCGTATAAGTTCGTGTGGGTTAAAACCGCCGTCATCTTTGCAAAGAAAGATGAAACGTCACTGGCGCTCCGTATCTTTAGCACTAGGGAATTAGAAAAATATAGCGTAATAATGGAGGACTCATTGATACTTCCTGATTTCACTTCGTTTCTCGACTTTTTCTCCTAGTGCTAGTACACTTACGGTCCTACATGCCAATATAAGGAGCATTAGAAAATACTGGAATGAACTTAAAATCGCTGAAGGAAGAGTGGGGTTTTTTGTAGACGTGTTTGTTTTAACGGAAATAAATGTTCGGGACATCGAAGTTTCGCAAAAACCAATTTTCCTTACCTGGTTATGATGCCTTCTTTTCTACTCGTAGTAAATCCAGGAGGAGGTATGGTCATTTATGTAAAAGTTAACTGGTCGACGGTTGACTTGAACCTTAGTTTTAATCATGCCGATTGCCTTGCTCTAAACCTTTTTAGCCATACTTCAGTCGTATCACTTTTGGCTATTTACAGACCGTCGTCTGAAATTGTGCTTAGCTTCCTAGACGAGTTGAATTCCAATTTAGAAAAGTTGGCAACCACCAATAATGTTTTCCTTTTGGGTGATTTCAATATAAATTTACTAAAGCAATCAAAGCCTCAAGTTTGCGAATATTTAAATATTCTCGCCAGTTAGGGTATAGAGAGTCAAATTACAGCACCGACTTGAGAAGAAATCCTCCAAAACAAACTAGTAACGTCATGCATTGATCATGTAAGTGTACGAAACTCGGGACAACCCGTAGCAGCTGTCATCATCCAGCAGAAGCTAGCGGACCACTATTTTATTGCTTCTAGATTAAGCTCGGTTAACAGATTTGAAGAAATATTTTAACAGCATAGACAAATCAGTTTCACTGATTCCTGTCATCTTGATAGATTGATTGCAGGCTATGACTGGGTCTTTTTCATCGAAAACACACCTTCCGAGGAGGCCTATTCGAAGTTTGTCGATATTTATACGAGTCTGAAATCTGCAAGTACAAAGGTGGTTCGAGTAAAAAGGCGGAAACAGAACCAGCCATGGCTAACTGAAGACATTCTTTCGGTTATAATAGAAAAGGATGTCCTATGGGCGAGCTGCCGTCGTTATCCGGGTAATAAGTACTTCAAAGCAGCTTATCAAAGTAAAAGAAACCAAGTCAATGCAATTGTTCGCTCGCAAAAAACGTAAGCACATGACGATAAATTTTATCAGTCGCGTTTTGACATGGCCAGGACGTGGGCTCTGGTGAATGAGATCAAGGGTTGCCCTTCTAAGTTATCTCTCGATGACAGGATTATTCGAAATTTTTGATCACACTCAAAATCAATCGCCGGAAGTTTCAACTGTTTATTCGCTTCGGTGTCTGGTAGCTCGCGCGATAACGATGCAGTGCCCTCGAACCTAGACCCTTCTTTTAAATGTTCCGCGCATTTGCCTGAAATGACTATGCAAGATCTTCGTATTCTGGTATCTTCTTTTAAACTTAATAAAGCACCAGGGGCTGATAATATTCGGCTGTGTGATTTGCGTCGCAATTTTGATACTCTGGGCAATGCACTGCTGCATATATTTAATGGAATTAAAAGTTCTGGGGTTATTCCAGACCTTCTTAAAGCCGCTATTGTAAGGCCGCTTTACGAGGGTAAGCGCAATGACGTTGCAAGCTATAGACCAATATCTAGCCTTCCGTGTTTAGCACTGATACATCGAAAAGCAATTACTGAAAACAGTGACCTCATTTCTAGATAAGTTTGATCTGTTGTCAAAGCGACCATACGGTTTTACTGCAGGGTGTGTCGCCAATTCCTTACTTGACGATCTTGCTGATACGTTGTACGCCTCATTTGATAACAACAAATTTGCTTGCGCATTGTTTTTAGACGTATCAAAAGCTTTTGACTCTATCTGTCACAAAATGTTATTGAAGAAACTATTTGACTGCGGTTTTCGTGGGCCCTTTTTTCGTTACTCAGCAGCTTCGTGTCAAACAGAACGCAAGAGGTTTTGATTTGTAACACTAGAAGCACATCTGTCACTTTAAAATCGGGCGTACCCCAAGGCTCCGTCTTAGCACCGTTACCTTTTTACCTGTATGTGAATGATCAAGCAAAGGCGGTGTCGGGATGTGAACTGTATCAGTACGCCCATGATACTTTGTTTGTATCCCGTCACATAAATTGTACCAGTGCAATGACTGCGTTACAAACGGATGCTACACGGTTGATGGACTGGTTTAATTCTAACTTTATAAAAATAAACACACATGAAACAAAACTTGTATGTTTCTGTAGTTTACTTAAACGCAAGGTTCTTGATACTTCGTTTCTTCTACTGTGTTGTGTTGTGTTGTATACTGTGTTGATTGTAGATGTATACCTATAAACCATGTTAGTACAACCAAGTATTTGGGAATACAGTTTGATAGTGATCTCTCCTGGAATTCCCATATTTGCCATAACCATGTTGAATTAACCTGAAACTGGGGTAGAGAAGAAACATCAAAACGTAAAGGGACAGAAAATAGACAGGTTAAATTCAACATGGTTAATATTCACCAGCTCGCCTGCACCCTTAAGATGTTTTCTACCATCTTTGTCATATTGCTAAAAAATACGTAGTGTTTTATGTTTGCTTTATTGAACAAAAATGTTTTTGCCTTTCACAGTCCAAAAATGATAGCAAATGCTCTGGCTTATGGTGTGCTGCGCTACGGTATTACTCTGCATGCTAACTGTTCCCTGGGTTGGCAAAACAAAATTGACAGTATTCTAAAAGAAATTTTGAAAGCTATAGCATACGGTACCAACATCCCATCTGACAATCTCTTCCCTTTCTTACATCTCCCTCGTTTTGCAACACTCTTCGAGAGATGTGTCATAGAAAAACATTACTGGAATAGTCCTTTTAAAATTTCACGTACAACTCAGCGTTCACTAAGGGACAGCGAACATTTTGCGATCCCCAGAGTGTACACTAAATATGGAAAAAGAAAGCGGTCATTTTATGTTCCTGATATATTTAACAAATTGTTAGTACCACCTCGTAATATAAACTCAAAACGACAGTTAAAAACATTTCTGAGTACAAAGTGTTAGACATCGTTACTGTGCTACCTCATTTTATTGTGTTGGCTCGTTTCTGCTGCGTTGTCAGTATTAGAAATGCTTACTTTTCTTTGTGCATTCGATGGGTGTTGTAGTTTTTGTTGTTGTGGTGTATGTTTATATTCCGATTTTCAATATTGTTTTTCTTTTACGCCGTTGCCGGGTCACGCCCATAAGCCATTACAGGCTTTGACGGACCCGTCACCACTGATTTTTATCTCAAGACTGTCAATAAAATTATTATTATTATTACTCTTTTGACTATTCGAGTTACTTTTTGGCCCATACATTTTAATACGGCCTATTTGGCATTATGATGACTGTTTGACGTATTATTTAAACAAAAAATTTATTATAGAGCTCAATTTACATTATGATCACTCTTTTGATTACTTTGACTTACTATTAACTTAATAAACATTAATTAGGCCTAAATGCCATTTTTTACTCTCTTTATTACTTCGAGTTACAATACCACGAGTTCATCTATAACGTGCTCAATTCACATAATTATTACTCTTTTTTATCACTTAAAGTTACTTTTGTCATAACGGACTTTAATTCTGCCTACACAATATGTTGATAGCTCGTTTGATAACTTTGAGCTAATATTTAACCGACTGATTTATTATAGACCTTTTCATTTTAGTAGTTGCGTCACTGGCGGATGAGGGCGCTGACGCACTCGGCGCCATTAGGTTGCTTCAATTTGGTTGGTTTCGGTTTCAACGTGAACGCGGCTATGTTACTGTTTTACGTTGTTTTTGCTTAATTTCGTGATACAATTATTTTCCTTCTAGCGCACAACCCATGAAACAGTGGTATTGGGCCACTCTGAGGACTACGAGGTGTATTTTCGCCTAAATTGCGGGCTTTTTTTACCAACTCCTTTTATGTATCTGATTATGGTCGGTTGCGAAACGCCTGACTGACGTGCAGGGAAGATTACGATTGTCTACGGACGTACCCGATGACACCAGTTTCTAGAAAAACAAACTAATGAAGAGACTAACGCGTGAATGTAAAGAAGCATATCGACAGCTTGATTAGCAATGTGCTGAATCGGCCAGAACAGATGAACTCGCGAGTTTACTACTTACTGTTTGGTTTTCGTGGGCACCCAACCCTGAGTGAACTTCGTAGACTAAAAACGTATCGTGTAATGACGCAGATAATTGACATAAACAAGCAATATCGTCTCGGCCTCTTTTTTTTTTTAATTCGGTACTCTAACATGTTTTGACAGGCCGAGCAGAACATTTCTTAAATTATAAACCCTGCTAAAGTACTCATAAGCAGCATTTCGCGATTTTTGCCCTAGGAAATAAATTACTTTTATATGAACATTCGCTTAATGAAGATATCATACAAGTGACAGGCCCGTCAAATTAAATCTGGCATTTGTCTTCTGTAAAATTGGCTAAATAAAATTAAAGGGCGCAAGAGGCGAAATACCTCGGGACGTTTGACTGAATTCTAGCGCTAGGCACCACTTCACGGACCTGTGTGAACAAATGTTTAATTGTTTGAACAGATTCGCTTTGTAAATTTCGGCGTCGCCAGCCACCAAAAGAAAACCTCCGTTCGCCATCGACAACCCTGGACTTAAATAATTGTTATGCAAACAGCTTTTTTTTTTCGGCGTCAAATATTGCGGTTTTTAGATACTGGAAAAAATTAAAACAACGTACGCAAAAAAAAAAAGTGTCGTCATTTTTGCGCATGCGACGCCCGAACCGCGCTTTGGATTTGCAAATAGAAACTGTTATTTTATTGTGCACACTATTCTAAAACTGGCTACTGTTAAGTGTCTGTGGCAGTTTCTTACGCGGAAAGTGGACTGCACTGGTTATCTTAATATAATCAATAAATCACTTACATGACTGTCTAAATGGAAGCAGCACGGTATACAATTTCTTAAACTTTTTAAGTAAACCGACCAACCGAATGTTTACGTAAAAAAAAAAGACTGGAACCTCATACAGATGTACGTGTGATATTATGAACAAACTTTTCGCTCGATGTTGATGTACCATTACTTCTAGCCTCAGATAAAATACAAGTTAAACGTTCGTTGCCTATCTCCACCACGAGTTTTCTCACATAATCAACACAAACTGTTTTCGATATATTATGAATACAAATAACAATACTTTCAGGAAATACAAATAGTCCTCTTGCGCTGACTATTCTTGACACCGTCCGATCCTAAATGCGCGATATAAATATACGCGCTTCTTACTGAGAATGTTCCGCCACTATTAGTCAACAAACCACAGTTGTCATAAGGACCTTTGTACCCTCGTGATGTCTTACTCGTTGAGTAGACGTATCGGACTACGGTTTCCAAACGAAGGCAAGAAAGCGCGGTGAAACGCGACGAAGAACACGAATACAACGCATCCGCCAAAGCGCGGAGGGAGAGCGGAGCAGTAGTTTGAAGCAACCTAATGGCTGCCGCGTCACGTGATTCCAAGATGGCAGCGCCCATGCGGAGGAGGATGAAAAGGTCTATAAGCCTAGCTGTCAATGCGATTACTCTTTTGATTACTTTAAGTTACCATATTGACCCAATGAACTTTAACTCGGTATAATGTACATCTTTGTGACAATTTCGATTACTTAGAGTTATACCCCAATTGATGTATTACGAGTAAAATTCACAGTAATATTTCTATTTTGATTACTTCGAGTTACTTTTTACCCGATGGACTTTAATGCGACCTATGTGAGATTTGATTACTTTGATCTAATATTCAAACAATTGATTTATTATGGGGCTAGTTGTCAATATGATTACTCTTTTTATTACTTTGATCTACAACTTACCCAATTCAATTCAATTCAATGTTTATTTTCGCGTGCTTACCAAGCTCAAAGGCCTCTGCGGTAAAGCACGAAGCATAAAATACATAATCACCACAAATATACATGCTTCAAATTATGCACATGTTTTAAAACTTATACATATGGTTTAGATTAATACATATGCAAACATCTATTTTAGAGCAACCCTGTACAAACAAGAGACAATTTTGTACAAAAAATATCAATACTGCAAAACTTCGCGTCTAAAACATATTGAATTCGTGATATTGGTGACAAGTTGCTATTAATATCTGGGTAAAAAACTCTGACATTTCTAGAGTTTGCACTGATGGGAATGCGGAAGTGTAAAGAACCAAGAAGTACAGGACTGTCTATGGACCCATGGACCAACCTGTGCAAAAATCTTAACATCCTGGACAGATCCCCTGTTATGCAGAGTGCAAAGTTTTAGTTTGGATAAAATTAAATTATATTTAAACTAACATTTATGACCAAAATATCTGTCATAGACAATCCGCGCAAATCGTATTTGTATATGTTCAAATTTTTCACTCGCTGTACTAGAGATAGAGTTCCAAATAACAGATGCAAATTCAAGTCTAGAGCGTACATGAGTACTGAAGAGTCGCAACAGACAATGATGAGTGCTAAATGGTCTAGTTAGGCGGGCCATTATTCCCAACATGTGCAGACTCTGGCTAACAAGGGGGTTTATGTAGGGAATTAAAAGAAAGGTGACCATCCACAAACACCCCTAGGTCTTTAACTATTGTGGTCGGACTTATAGTTTCATTTCCCATGCAGTACAAATAGATAATGTGCTACGCTTTCTGGACAAAGACATCACTTGGGTTTGCAGGGGTTCAAAACTAAATTGTTCAGAATACACCATCATTGTACTGAATCGACATCTTCTTGCAGCAAAAAGCACAGTCAGTGATAGTGTTGACCTGCCGAAACAGTTTAACGTCGTCTGCAAACATGAGCACCTGCAAGTGTTTCACGAAGGACAGAAAATCATTTTATAAAAATAATAATCAACAAAGGACCAAGATTCGAGCCTGATGCACACCCGAAATAGACATTAAAGGTTGTGACAAGCAGCCAGAAACCCTAACACAGTTCTGTCTTTCATATAGATAACTCCTAAACCAGGTAATATATTCAGGACCAAGCCCATAGTTCCCAAGTTTCTTCAATAACAATGCAAGATTGACCTTGTCGAAGGCTTTGGACACTATCCAAATATACTGCAACTACCTGACCCCGGCTCTGAACAATTGGCATAGAATAATTAAGAAATGTGCATAAATTTGTTTCAACGGATCTTCCTACTAGAAATCCATGCTGCTATAGAAACTACCTTTTGTTTTAAAATAATTATATAGGCAGTTGTACACCACCTTCTCGAATACTTTTGAAAATGCATTTAAAGAGATACTGGACGATAATTGCTGACGTCACTAGAATTACCATATTTAAAAATTGCGACAATAATTGAAGATTTCCAGTTTTCTCCAAAATATACCTGTTTGCAGCGACAAGTTAAACAACTTCTCAGGAACAGGAGCAAAAATTTCGCTGCAGCCCTTCACAATAAAATTGTGAATACCATCGCAGCCGGTCGATAGTTTGAGGTTTAGTTTTCCAATAGCCGAAAGCACCTCATCGACTCTAATTCTCGTAAGAGGCAAATAGTCATCAGACTCCCATGTCACAGGCGAACTGGTGGTGAAAGTAGAAAAACATGAACTAAAATTATGTGAAAACTGCTCACAAACAGACTATATATTAGTTCAGCCATAATTTACATTTCGATGATTTTCTTGCTACTTCGAGTTATACCACCATGTGATTTATTACGAGCTCAAATCTCTCATTATTATTACTATTTTCATTACCTCAAGTTGTCCTGCGACAAAATGAACTTCAATGCGGCCGAACTGATATTGTGATAACTTTTTGGGTTGCTTTGAGCTAACATTCAACCAAATGAAATATTATGAGACCTTATTTACGTTATAATAAGTATTTTGATTACTCTAAATTACTACTGACCTAATGGAGTTTAAAGATGCGTAATTGACACTTATTTGAATTTTGAGTATAGATTCTTATTATGTAACCAATTTATCTACTATGAGCTCAATTCTCATTATTACGTTTTTTTCTTCAAGTCAGTATTGGCACAATGCATATTTTTCCGCCTAATTGACATTCTAATAACACTTTTGCCTAGTATAAGCTAGTTTTCAACCAAAAGTGTTATTATTAACTTACTTGACATTATGAATCCTCTTTGATTTCATTGACCCATTCAATTTTAACTCGGCCTAATCGACATTTGTGCGACTGTCTTGAATACTTCGAGTTATCACACAACCAATCGATGTATTATGAGTTCAGTTCACATTATTATGAAACTTGATTACGTCGAGGTATTATTGACCCACAGGACTTTAATTCAGCCTAATTCACATTGTAATTACTATTTGATTACTTTGAGCTAATTTGCCACTCATAATCCTTCAATTGATTGAATATGAGCTGAAAGTAATAAAAAGCTATCACAATATCAGTTAGACCGCATTAAAGGTTAAAGGGTCAAATATAACCCGAAATAATTAGAGTGATATTAATAACATTTGATTGAGCTGATATAGATCAATTGGTGGTATATTATTTCTCGAAGTAATCAAGGAAGTCACAAAATTGTCAATTATGCCTAAATAAAGTCTATTTGGTCAATAGCACCTGAAGGAGTTAAAATAGTAATCATAATATCAACTAGCGCCTCACAATAAATATGAGAAAATATTATAACAAAGTATTCAAGAGGGTCATCACAATGTCACGTAGGCTACATTAAACACCATCGGGTCAAAAGTAGCTTGAAGCAATCAGAATAGTAATATTACAGTAAATTATGCTCACAATAGAACAATTGGTTGTAAAACACGAAGTTATCAAAAGAGTTACAAAGATGTATATTGTGCCGAATTAATGTTCGTTCGGTCTGTGGTAACTCAAAATAGTCAAAATAGTAATCATAATGTCATCTAAGGTTATAATAAATCAATTAATTGAGTATTAGCTCAAAGTGACTAAAAGAGCCGTCAAAATGTCATGTAAGCCGAAATAAAGTTCACTCTGTCTAGAGTGACTCGAAGTAATTAAAATAGTCATAATAAAGTGATTTGAGCTCATATAGTATCAATTGGTGATATTAAAGCTCTAGGTAATGAGGAGAGTCACTAGAATGTCAATTATGCCGAAGTAAACTTCATTGGGTCAATAGTAACTCTAAGTTATCAAAAAGGTAATATTAGTGTATATTGGGCTGATTATAAACCAGTTGGTGGAGTATTATCTCAAAGTAATCAAAACCACGGTCCAATACAAGCGTCTGTCAAAGTTTTAGATGTGCAGTAAAAAGCTACCGAGAGGACTAAAAACACTAACAAAATAAGTATGCTGTCCTTGCAGTTTTTCTGTTCCTGTTTTCTTTTTTCTATTTTTGCGCGGCATAATCGAGCAAAGCGGGAGAGTATCATGGCGCAAATCAAAACGGAACCTAAAAGTGACCATGCCTGGAAAACTTTGATGCGAGACGAACGCCCGAGTTCTATTCAAATGGCTCGCAAATTCTTTGTCGTGAAGGTATAAGACCTGAATTTCTGGTTTTGAACGTACATGTAAAAGTGAAAATTCTTCGCTTATTTGCTCCGTTGTTCACTGACCAAATTCACGTATGAGCCAGTAAAACTGGCAACGAAAGATGGCACAACACACGTCTTGTGGTGGAGCGCTCAAAGCCAACAAGTTGATCGATCTATGGTTACTGACGAAGTAACAAATACGGTGTAATTCAAAGTCACGAAGCCTATACCTCCGTAGCCTATGAGAACGCGGTATGAGCAGATGAGAATTCTAAAGAACAAATCGTATTGCAATAAACGTGAAAATATCTGCACGCGGCGTTTTTTAACCTGTCAGTGACCCTCTCTTCTAATATTTTATAATTTATTTTGTCAATTATTTTAAAAATTGATTTATAGAATGTTTACGGTAGTTCTTTATAGATATTCACCGAATGTAAAATAGGTACTGTTTTAAGTAATTTAGAATGCAATTTTACGACAATGGTCCCCGAAACACACACCGACGCTCTACTAAGCCCTCGAATTTCTGACAATAAAATCCAAAATTACTTTTTATTTTCATGTAACGGTTAATCTCGCTAAAGCAATCAAAGTGAATTAATACTTCCTGGATAATGCGGTTTTTTCTCAGTGAAGTTCCTCGTCTAATGAAAGTACAAAAAATAAATGGACACAGAAGAAGGAGTAACAACATCAGTAATCACTTCGACTTCCATGTTATTCTTTCTTTCGCATGTTACTTTTCACTCTCTACTGCATGCTAATTGAAATTCACGCGTCCCTTTTCAGCTTGCCACAAGGAAAATGCTTGCACATTAGAAACGCGATATCCAAACTAAAAAAAATGTATAAGAACTTGCCCGGAGAGGGCGTGTCTAGGACAATTCAATGCAGAGAGCATTTCCCAAGCTGAAAGAAACGCACTACATGAAGGTATGTTATTTTTTGACGAATAGAAGCGTACGAAGTCAGTCGAGTTTTTATTTGGCTTTTCTCTTGTTTTCTTTCTTTCAGAACAAGCCGATCGTAAACTGCGCAATGCAGTGCTTTATTCCCAAACGAGTATACGGCTATGCTACCCACATCGCGGTTGCACTAAGGGATGGAACCAGATGCAACAGAAGAGGACATGTAGGTTTTTCTGCGACATTGTTCGAGCATCACGGCGGCTTCAGACATTTGCGTTCGAGTGTGATTGACTGTGTTGAGACCGCCTGCAACCGCTTACGATGAAACAACGCACTGGCGGCATCTGTCAAGCAGTCCTAGAACACATCCGATCTGCGTGTACCTACGTTTTTTCTTTCTTCTTTCTAAATTTGCGACATCAAAAGTGTGCACTACCAGCGACAAATGGCGTCTAATAACATTTACATTATTATTTGAGGTACGCAGTTAAAGAATGGTGCGAAATATGTACACGCAAACCGGAAATGTTACAGCGCTAAGTAATAGATGGCGCCAGTGTGTTCTCTCGTCCTGAGCGGTTACATGCGGTTGCAACGCAGTTAGCTACTCTCAAACTCAAATGTATGAAACAACCTTTATGGTTCTTTGAATCTAGTACTGGGTGAGGCTCTTCTAAACTTTTGACTTGAAGACGAATGACATTAAAAACTTAGGACATCAGGAATCGCACGTTTACGTTTAAGTATCGATGCTAGAATTTGTCTAGACGCCAGAATGAAGTTGTAAGTTTCGGTTGGGACGTTAGAAATACAAATTTGTTAAGAGAAATTAAATCAAAAAAGAAATCGCATGATTCAACTGCAGCAAGTCTGTTTTCCGAAGTAAATCACGAAACTCAAAACTTTATAAACTGCCAAACATTCTCTCCTTGCATCCTCTATGTACTCTGCGCTAAATCCTATTATGAGAAACAATGCTTAGCCAGATTTGTTGTGATGCAAGGTTCAAATTAAAACCATATTGTGGGGAAAACTGGTCCGTACAGGGCGCTTAGGAAGTTTACAAAAGCGGGATTCTTGGATAAATGTACGATTAATACAATGCATCAATAAAATAAGCTTTTTTTACGTAGAAAGCTGGCAACCTTATAAACTACTTACTCAACTAAAAAAAAAGTAAATAATTTTTATTAAATTGTCGTTTACGCTTTTGGTCTAATATTTTTATAACGTGGAAGTGAACAGATGGCTACAAAGTGATATGACTAGACTCATAAAACACATTATATCACGGGTACAGCGCTGCATATCCGTAGATTTCGCGCGGATCATTCGCGGATATCCGGAGTGAACTGGCGAATGTTGATTAAACTGAATCGAATTTGGTGCATTGCGAATGACATGCGAATGCTAGGGGCTGCGGATGTGGATCGGATGTGCGTGTCCTGATGTTTTGCCGAGGCGGCCCATAAACGCACGGGTGTGACCTTACAGTGTAAACAGAATAAGTGAGTGATAATATGAAGCGCATCGTCCAATGTTGTTGCGGGAGCAAGCAGTGCTCTCTTATAAAAAAAGGTGCCAGTCGTAAAGAAATGTCTTGGTTACACCAAGAAAGAGCTGATTATCGCCAAAGAATACATTAGAGCGTTCGATCTCGCTGTCCGTAGAAAAAGAAAACAATGAAATCAGGGCCCCTATTGTCCCGGAAAAGCGTGTTCTTCTTTGGCAGGAAAGAGCGGAAAACGTTGATCGGGCAGAGAGAACGCAAACGTACAATTAAGAGAAAAGTAGATACCTCGTTCCTCCCTGACCATGTGGTTCGTGATAGGTGTTGTTACTAATTACACTAGACACCTGAATACGTTGAAAAATAATTTACTATGCAATGAAAAAAAAATATGATAAAGAAATGTGTAAATAAAACCTTATACATTAACAGTCATAAATAAATAATATCGTAGTTAATGTCCTAATGGGTAGGGCTCATGGTTTAAGATGTTTGTGGGTCTATCCTTGCAGTTGACCTGTATGACCTTTCAAGGGCCCGAGCATTGTCGGCGGTCAGGTGGGTGATAATGGTCGGGTAAACGGGCGGTTGATAGGGCTTTCCCGGGACTTCTATTTGGCTGCTCTTGTTGCGTTCGGTCCCTTGCGGTCGAGTCAACATCATACAGGTCGGTGCCTCCGTAGCTTGAGAAGAGGAGATGACGCGTCGGGCCACTCGGAGCATGGTCCGTCCGCCGAAAGCTGGTGCTCTTTGGATACGCCGCGTCTGAGCCATATGTTTCTACCACTCGAGATCTCCCGCGTGCCACCTCGTCTCACCCGCTCTTACTTTCTTAAGATCTCATCTTTCTTCTTTTCTTTATTTTCAAAACGAACATGACACCCATTTAGCTTTCATGTTTAGAAGTTACCTGTCTGCTTGAAGTAGGTACTGACAAAGCAAAAAAACAAACAAAACGAAAAACAAGAATAATTAAAACTTCTTTATTTTAAGCCCATCTTCTGGGATGTTTCGAAGCCTCAAAGAACGATCTCATCCACGATATTCTTTCCGGCGACGCAAACTATCTCTGAAAGGATGATCGTTCTTAGTATAAATACGATAAAAAAATAATACGGTCAAATTACATTCGCTGTGTTCTGACTCGAAGAGTTATTTCTAACAAGATAAGCAAAACGCTTATAAGTTATAAGGCACAATTCAAATACTTCCTTTTTCTCATTTATGTTTGATTTCGTGACGCAAAATAAATGCGCTAATTGCGGGTCGGTGTACATTTTCCGAATTTTGTGGGTGCGGTTTCTATGCGAGTGCAGGATGCGAATTGAAGGAGGACACAATAATTTAAGAACATTGCGGATGCAGTTCGGGTGCGGATACAAAGTCTTCTGACGCGGATCGGATGCGGATCACCAAACTGTTATCCGCGCCGGACTCTGACTGCGGGATTTTAAATAAATTGTGTGGGGATAGTGCGCCTATTGTTTTTCTTGGGTGCTGGGAAAAATGGTTGACTTTGTAGTCTGTGTACTTTATAGCTGATTGTGACAATCAGGCCCAAATAACATGACGTGTTTTATTCTTTTTCTAGGTCTGCATTAACGGCCACTGCAGGAACAAGAGGAAGAAATATCTTTTCCTCAGATATATAATCGAAATATGTTACCCAAAATGATGTTTCTGTACTAGTTTCAGAAATAGGGATGCAGTACTTACACCCTTGTACCGTGTATAACACCTTAAAACTACATTTCGATGTTCAGTCCACTGACGTCGAACTAACGATACCATCTCTAACGAGTGGCTTGTAGCTGTGTGATATGGCTTAGAAAATGGCTAGTTTACGTATCAAAGACAACGGAAACAAAACCGCAAAGGTTTTGCAGCTGGACTAACACAACGTTCAGTTTTTTGTGGTCTTTAATGTGTGCATCATAAGTTTTATAACTCAACTATCATGCCGCACATGAAATATGGTATAGTCGGTTCTACGTTATTAGACTGTTCGTCGAATTGTAGTTTTTCGGATGTAATAACAAGAAAAGGGATGGTAAGTACTACACCCCCTGTTTTGAAGAGTGTACGTCTGCGTCATATATATGTATAAACAGCACGTTGCAGGTTTTGTTGATTAGTATAATAAATAAACAGATTAAAAAAGCTAAGCTCCTTTCACTCCAATATTTTAAAAGCAGCCAAGTAACCGTATAGTTTTAAGAAATGCAGGTCCTGGTTTATGTTCACGTTTTTCTCAACGTAATGTGGCATCCTTATTGGCCAATGCGCCCATCCTATTCACTACGGAACTATCATAATGGTGCAGGGACACGCCACGACCTCCCTTTCTCAAGCTCTCGGTGACGCTGCCAGCTTTGCAGTCAATCTTAATGGCAAGAATCATTAACCATTTCTTTGTTATAAACTAGTTCCCGTTCGCAAACAAACTATTCACTGTTTCGTGTAAGCGTCAAGTGAACAAAATTTTCAATGAAACTTGTTGAAAAAAAAGCGCGACTGATTTTGATTTGATATTGTGAATTAGCTCCATTTGTAAAAGCCTATATTACATTGGAGTTGAGTCACGACACCGTGACACGTGTCGTGTCGGGTCACTTCAACTATGATGCGTGACTGCGTATTTATCAAAGGACGACTATTTTTGCCCACCCGAAGTAGTGTTAAATATCAGGTCGATCGCTCAACTCAAGGCTGAGTTTTGTACACGAAGCAAAACCAAAGCTGCTCGACTGCCATTGTAAAATTGTCAAACACGGAACAAAGTTGTCAGCTATTCGGAAACATGCATACAGATGTGAGCATTTGGGCAACTAGTGTAACCATGTTTTTGTAGCCATGTATTTTGTTCGGCGGAACTACCGAGTATTTATGACAGACCCCAAAGTGAATATTTGTGCACGTGTTCACCGTGAGAGCGTCAAGTTTTTTGTGGTTCGGTTCCTCAGCATTTCGAGGGTAGTGGTGATCTGCAAGTGGTTGCAATTCAGCAAATTCATGGTTCCGACTCCAAATACCCCAGCATTTATGGTAAGGCTTGAGTGTATGTGTGTGTGTGGGGGGGGGGGGGCTCTATTGAGAGAATTTAAGTCACAGATGAATATGACGTCACGGGCGAAGCATTGCCGAGAACTATTCTATTAACTTAATATTTGCTGTTCCATCTAAACCTCAATATTTATTTCTGAATATGCGGACGTATATGGTCTTCCAATATATAACTCCAGGGATGCTAACCAAATGCGTCACGTCACACGTGACCCTCGTGACGTCACTGGTGACCCTCGTGACGTCACTGGTGACCCTCGGGACGTCACTGGTGACCCTCGGGACGTCATTCGTGGCCCCCGTGACGTCACTGGTAACCCTCGTGACGTCACCCAAGCAGCAAAAGATTTAACCGATCATTGGTCAATTGCTGGCAATGGTCCTTTGGCCTGTGGCCAGACAGTGGCCAGCCATTGGCCTACGACTGGCCTTTCTCTGGCCATTGGCCACTGGCCATCAGCCATCGGCCAAGCATTGTCCGATGAATAGCTACACCTTGGCCATTGGCCAAAAGACCATCGCCAGCCACTGGCCAATGCTTAGCCAAAATCCATGTTGCTTGGACACTCGTGGCCCTCGTGAAGTGCACTCGTGGTACTCGTGACATTACTCGTGACGTCACGTCTGACGTCACGTGGTTACGCCAACGCCGATGGCGACGGCGAAGCCGCTAAACCGGGAAACGGGCGCCTAAGAGCGGCGGTCTAAAGCTAATTGGAACGCCGTCCAAGCACGGGTCAAAGCTAAGACGCTGAGAGCATGAAGCAAGAGACGCGGTTTCACCCGTTCCAAAGAAAAACTGAAAAAAAGAAAACGTCGGGCGCAATATATTTTGGTGTCAAAACGCAGAGATAAGAATCGCGCACCCGAACGGGGTACCATGAATCCAACACTTTCGATTGTCTTGTGGCATTGTTTTTTCCAGAACTACACAGAAAGATAAAATCTCAGTGAAGGTGCTATAAGTAGTGCGAGGCCCAGTCAGGTGAGTTTGTACCCCCGGAAATGAAAGCGCCACAGTTTGTTCAAAGCTTCAGCGCAGGAGGCCGTTCTCGGGTTAAAAGTAAGCAGATTTCTTTTTGCTTAATCTTGTTTTGTTTTCCTTTTTCAACGTCGTATGTTAGGCGATCAAGAAACAGAAATACCTCGCCGGCATAGCCGATTCACGCAGGACACTCTTGACACTCAACCAAAAACGGCGTCACGTACGGTATGTCACGATGGCGTCGGGGCGACCTATCCCATTCTTTAAATATTGGCTGGACCAAAATGGTATGGGCACAACATTTCCGATTAGATCCAATATCAGCGCAATACGGTGTGCTGCCTGGGCATGTATATTTACAGCCTGGGCTGTATATTTACACGTCTTTGTTCACCTTTTGGGAGCGGAGATGATTTGTTAAATTGAAGTTGAACTGATAAAACTGATGCACGTGCGAGAAGTAATTTTCGGATCGTGTGGGACGGAGAGTTCGATCGGAGTTGCGAAACGTATCCTCTAGCAGTTCCTAATCATAAGCGCCTTCGTGTGGTGATTAATTACAGTCGATGTTTGTACCGCCGTACATACAGCAAGTTTCACCAAAGCAATAAACATGAACGGCTAGGAAATCATGGACGTATTTGACAGCACCACCATTACGCCCCTTTCACACCGTGTGAATTAACGGCGTAAAATTCTCCCATACACCCTCTATACTCGATTTCAGACACCATCATTACAAGTGGGGTGTGAAAAGGGCGTGTAAAGACGTCAGCGCACCCTTTTTACACTTCCTGATATTCAGAAATCCTGCTAAAAGGGCGTTTGGCCTAACTTACACCCTTCTTGCACCTTTTTACACGATTACGGGTGTTACAATGGTTATTGTGTGGGACAAATGGCGTGGGCGTAGAATTTTCTTTCTAAAGTGAGACCTTTTGCGTGCGGAAAGGCAGGCAAAATATTGAAGTTAGGTAAAATGAGTGCAATAATAAATCACTTTGCGCCTATTCTTAAAGCCGATGCTACGAGCCAATGGGACGAATCAAGCAGCGTGAAAAGCGCAATGCCTTGGACATTTTTTGTTCATGACTGGTTCAGCGGAGTTTTGAATACGCACAAAAACATGACTAACACTATGATGGTACTAGCGGTGTAAGAACACGCACAAAACATGACCGAAACCGTGATGGTAAAATTTTGACGTAATCAGATTGGTCCCATCAGCCCGTAGCGTCGGCTGCGCCTGAGACTTAACGCGAAACGAAGAATAGAATAGAAACACGAAAAAAGATAAAATGTACTTTTTTCCGGGTATTGGGAAGAAGTAACGAGTAAAGTAACGACGTGTATCCGTTACTCAAAATAAGTAACGAAAGTACGTCACCCGTTACTGTTCTGAAAAAGTAACGTAACTACGTCACTGAAAAAGAATAGAGCGTTACCAGGAACGCTGTTACTTGTAACGCAAACGCTGACTACAAGCTTTAAACAATGGCAGTGCAGTTTCATCCCGAAGCTTCAATACCATTGGCCAATGCTCGGTTCCGGTCAGGCAAAGTTATGATCGCAAATTTGTGCGAACACCGCTACGTTAAACCGCACCGAACTAATGGGGAATTGTAGTAAACCGTTTCCACAGCCCGCTAAGCACCCGGATAAGCGCTCCGCAATCCGCCAGAAGACCTTGAACTGTACAAATAAGGCTGGGGGCGCGCATGCGTCAGCTGCGGCGTTTTCTTCACGGATACATAGCGGAGGAGAACAACCGTCTACTACAATTTCCTAATAAAGCAATGACGCCACTGAGGCTCGATCTTTGCCGATGTAAGCTACCGGCGGTGAAAAAAAAAAGGAAAAAAGAATGCGTGCACAGACATTTTACCATGCTTTTGTTAGCATTATTTATTTGCACCTCTCGACGTTCTACAAAAACGAAGATGAAAGCGAAAAGAGATATTGGACTCTGCGGTCTCTTTTTAACACAACGGATGGCACAGATTATTTATTTATTTTCCCCGATACTTTTTGTGATTCTCTCAAATACTTGTTCTTACGAAAGGTATAATTTCCAGGAGCCACCAAATATTAATTTAAAGTCATCTGCTGAATTCTATACCTGGTAAGGTGATTGTGATTTATAATATGCTGATATTTACGGTTGAAATTACAGCTGCTTTTTTTTCAATTCTGCTTGCAGATATTGGCCAAAACTCTCCAACATAAGCACTTTTGGTCGAGAACAAGGTATGCTGAAAAATAGAGCCTAATTGTCTTAATATTTATCTGCATTAAGCGTATCAAATTCAGTAATACATCCAGAAATAAAGAACCAAAACTATATACAATTGACTCTAAATGTTTTTGTTTCGTATGTACTTTATAACGTATCTTGACATTGCTGGAGGGGAGAATTGAACAGAAAGGGGGGAATAGGGAATGCACACTCAATTATTTTGACCCATTTCAATTTTAAATGGACTTTAATCGTACAACAAAATTA
This sequence comes from Ixodes ricinus, assembly GCA_037355805.1. Lineage (NCBI taxonomy): Eukaryota > Metazoa > Arthropoda > Arachnida > Ixodida > Ixodidae > Ixodes > Ixodes ricinus. The sequence goes on from JAZHYW010041476.1 coordinate 19,277, forward strand.
GCTTTTAAATGTTCTAGACAACTAGAGGAAGCGTTTTGAGCGAGGGCAAATGGCATTATAACTAAGAACATTGTTTAAAGTACGAACCGTCAAGTGCTGAATTGTGTCATTTCGCCTCCGCATTTACATTGTCCTGGAAACAGACCAACGCGAGAGCGCAAAGACATGTCGGAAATATGAAGTTTAACGCCCATCCAAGGTTCTTGTAAAACAATACGCACGTGTTGACAGTTAACGCGTAGATGGCAGAAGAATGATAGTCGCTTTGTCATGTAAAATGTCATAAAAGGGGGCTTTAAAGCTTGACAAAATAAGCACACATAGGTTTGTCCCATAACGAAACAAGACTATAAACGATGTGTACCCTTTTGTTCACTTTTTCTTTGCAACTTTCGGGCGTGTTCTTCATTGCAAGCAGCGTGAGTATAACGCGTAACATACAGAATATTTAAATACCTAGTTTTGTC
>JAZHYW010041477.1:0-11280 GCA_037355805.1 Ixodes ricinus
TTCTTGGCTCTTTTCTTTTTTTATGTTGTTTGTATATTTGTCAGCACACAGAATGTATTTAATCCAATATCATAACATATCACTCTCATGCAATAATGCCCCTTGGGGCAGTGTGCAGGATATCCTGAACATATACTGTAAACGACGGAATTTTCGCGAGCTAAATTATCGCGAATCGGGCCAAAGTTGAAAAATTAAAATTATTCGCGGGTTCTAATTTTCGCGAACCCAGATTGCCAACGGACCCCCCCTCCCCCCCCCTTCCGGCCCGGTTGTCTTTCCATCTTTCTAGGATTCTGCGGCTTCAGTCAATCAGTCAAAATCTAGGAAAGGGAAGACGCGGTAGGTTGTGTGACTAATGGTCCCGGAAGTCACTGCCGTTACCCGCAGCTTCGAGACGCCGACAAAGGCTGGGTTAGTGTTCACATCGGTTTTCTTTGATGTGAACCTTTCTCGAGTTCACTTTTCGAGGTCACACACTCTGCATGAAAGGACAACCGCCAAAGGCAATGAGGTCAAACCAGTGTATGTAAATAAGTTAAGGGTCCAAACTAACTGGGTCACACACCCCTTAACCTTTCTTGGGTTTACTTTTCGAGGTCACACACTCTGCATGGAAGCCCAGCGACAAAGGGCGATGGGGTCCAACGATTGCACATAAACCGACTCAAAGTGGGTTTAGGGGCCAGTCAAACTTGGCTGCGTTCCGGGGTCGTCGACGCCAGCACGCTCTGTGTCAGTGCGGTACGTTTTCTTGTGCCCGTCAGTCTGCTGTCCCTCGATGTCCTTACTACGTTACTTCAAGCCAGTGGTCGAGAATGCAGAAGAAGATCATCATATGCCGGGACTGCCTGACCCACAGGTATGCAAGACCACACGTGATAAGCGTTCTTTTACGTCGGCCAATCAAAGTAGCTATTGCCGCTTCTACCGCCGTGGACTCCCGAAAGCGGAAACGAGGGCCCTACTCTGCTTACAATGACGAACTTAGATGTAAGATTGGAAAATATGCTGCGGAAAATGGGACAATTGCTGCAGTGAGGAAGTTTTCCGATGGAAGAGAAAAGCTTCTCAACGAGAGCACCGTCAGGGGGATGAAGACCTCCTTTATCCAAGCCTACAAGTCCTGTCATTCAAAAGAGCTGGCTACCTTGCCTGGTAAACTTCGAGGTGTCAAGCCTGTGCTTGGAAACTTGGATGATGACGTACGGGCGTACATTGTGGAGCTCAGAGAAGGGGCGGTGTTATAAACTCCAGGATTTGCATCGCTGCTGCACTGGGCATTGTGCGGGCGACCAAGCCCACACTCTTGCCAGAGTTTGGTGGGACTTCCGTTCTCGACAGACCCTGGGCAAGATCTTTCCTGAACAGGATAGGATTCGTCAAGCGTAAGGCCACGAAGACTGCGCGAAATTTTCCAGACGATTTCGAGGGTGCCAAAAGAAGTTCCTGCAGACTATCGACGAGAAGAGAAACCACTTCAGTATTCCCGACGACTTGGTGCTCAACTGGGACCAAACAGGTGTCAAGCTGGTTCCAGCCAGCAAGTGGACGATGGAGGCCCGAGGTTCCAAGCTAGTTGGGGTGGTTGGCTTGGACGACAAAAGGGAAATCACCGTTTGGATGACCACGACGCTTTCTGGCAAACTCTTGCCTCCTCAAGTGTTATATGCAGGCAAAACAGACAGGTGCCATGCCAAGGTCACGTTTCCAAATGACTGGGAAGTGTGGCACAGTGACAACCACTGGAGCAACGAAGCCACAATGCTGCGATTGTCCACACTGTTCTCCTTCCGTACGTGGAGACATGCAGGAGTCGTGTGAGTGGTGCCAGTCAACATGCACTTTGCATTTTTTACATCTTCGCTGCACATCGTACGAAGAGTCTTCTGCAGAAACTAGCTGCAAACAACATTGATTACGTCTTCGTCCTGGCAAGCTGCACCGGACTCCTGCAACCGAACGACCTAAACATTAACAATGTGTTCAAGACTGCCATGATGAACCGCTTTACCCAGTGGCATGCCGGATGTGTACAAGAGGTGGTGGAGAAAGGACAGAGTGCAGCTGACGTTAAGATCGACTTGCGAGCAAGTGTTGTGAGAAGCCCGTTCACGCAGCATGGCCGATTGAAGTGTATGCGGATCTCGAGAACCGCAGAGACACGATCCGAATCGGCTATTCGAGACTCCAGCGAACTATAGGGGGCGCGCTGGTCAGGCAAAATGGCGGACGAAAGGAGGTCGTTTTCGTCGCTCAACACGCGGACCACCATAAATGTCTTGCACTGCAGCGTAAAATCGGTGTTACAAATGCAAGCAAAGCGATTTTTCGACGGTAGAAACCTTCTTCTAGTCAGTGCGTAGGAATGACACGGCGGAAGCATAAAAATAAGTTACTGGGAACGATGTTTGTTTCTATGCTGCCTATACGAGAACCAAGCAGCGATAGCAGACGACAGAGTCGAAACGACCTCCTCTCTGAGCTTCTCGGCGTTGCCGCTACGCGGCGTCGATTTCGCTAGAGTCGCGAATACTCTGGCAGGAATTGTCTGAAGGTACCAAATAAACTTCTTGAGGTGAGCTGAATTCGACTTATGGCGTTATTTACTTTAGGATATTTTCCATATCATATTCACATATCGCGTATAATGATATTGTTATGCTTTTTGGACGCGTGTTTCCCCGGTGTCTCAATGCCGCTTTCAGAGGTGATGAAATTTTTCCCGAATTGTTCGCGGGACCTATTGTTCGCGAATCGGAGGCGGGTTGCTCGCGAAATTCGCGAAAATTAGGTCCACGCGAAAATTCTGTCGTTTACAGCATATGAAGTGGTGTGGAGTTGTTTTGAGCTTTCAAACCACATTTCCACAAAAGTGACAGTGATGGCATTTTTTTTAGACCACTCCTGTTAGTCAGCAGCTGGAGGCGGGCATCAGGTGCTGCATCATCTTCGTGATCCGTCGGGGTTCACCTCTAGGTTAAGAACCTCAAAGTTAACCTGGAGGGAGTGCGGTGCCAAGGTCGCACAGAAATGCAAGAAGGTGGCTGCCATCCCTTATAGGAAGCGAGCATGCCGGCCGTGTCGCGGCGGTCGCCTATTGTTCGCCGCGACCTAGCGGTAGCCGCCGCCAGAGGCATCGGGGAGCAATGGCGACGAACAGCACGGCCGACAGTGTCCCCGTCGTGATTACGACGGAATTTAAGGCAGTTACGAATTCGGAAAGTTCCTTCGGTAGCCGGTGCCGCCGGCGCTGAATCATCGGGATGTAATAGCAACGAACAGCACAAAGGACAGTGGGCGATTACGAATCCGGAAAGCGTCTTCGGTAGCCGGTGCAGAATCATCGGGGTGAAGCAATGACGATGAGCAGCACAGTGGACAGTGTTCCCGTAGTGATTACGACGGGTTTAAGGCGTTTACGAATCCAGAAAGCTTCTTCTGTGGTAGCAATAGACCCCTTTCAAAAATATCTGGCAACGGTGAAAATCCGCTAAACGAGTGCCGCAACATTGGGCGGCCGACACCATCTTGCAGGGTTGTTCCGGACGCCCGGACGCGCGTGCGGCTGTAGGTGCTGCTCTCTCCTGTATTTGAAGAACCACAAATTCTAAAAAGAAAAGCTTTTTTCAAAATTTATGTTCTCGCATAACAAAGAAGAGCAATTTAGATGCTCATTTTAGACAGAGTGTAGTATGTTTACCAGTGTGTTGCGTTTGTGTGCGCTAGAGTCGCACGCGCCGTGTACCCGGTAGTTCAGATTGCGGGACCCACTTTAAATAAATAACAAAAATCAGTTTTGCGAGCTACGACACTGTAATTTACAACATAAGGACTGCCAGATGGTGAATTTACTGTGTAAAATTGTCAGACAACAGTCTTGTCACAGCCAAAAGTTACAAATAAAGTGAAAAAATTCAATGTACCTCCTATGGCAGCGAAAAAAACATTGTTGTGGGCCAACGAACGTTAGATTACACAGAAAAAGGGAACGAGAGCAAATTGAGAAGGCTCTTTGTCATTCCTGTTGACGTTTTTGTTAAATAAAACCCAGAACGTTTTTTTTTTTATTTGTGAGACATGCTGCGCTCAAACCAACTAGGAAATGTCAAACCAACTAGCCCAAATTCAAGCATTATTATTTTTTTGCTTTCCTGGGTACGTGTGCATCGAAATTTTGTTGTTTTTCTTTGCAACTTTTGATTGAGGCACATCTGCGCTCTGAAACTTCCACAAAATAAATCCACCACCTAGCAGCCTTTACGTGATAAATTACAGTGTCGTACCTCGCAAAACTGACTTTTTCCGATTTATTTAAAGTGGGTCCAAAAAAGTGGACCACCGGTACATTCAGCTCGAGTTACGGTTGTAGAGAACAGACCGAGAGCGAAGTCCACGCTACAAACACTTATCTAAAAGGCTTTCACCGCGCGAGTATGTGTGCAATGTTCACAGCGTCGGGTTCTTGCAGCATTGGCTTCGCTCGTACATGAAATAAAATCACAGACATGCGCGGATGTAAAGCTTCGCACGCAGCTGTGGGATAGCAAGAAAGCTACACCCTTGAGCAGCATTGCATCACCACATCACCCACGGAGTGTGGAAAGTATCAGTCAGTGATACTGTGTAGTCTCCTCCCTAGCTGAAACAAGGGAATCGGACTACGAATGCTGCAAACTGCACTTAGGAACAGGGGATGCAAGGCACGATACTCAGTGCTGGCTTTTACTTTTGTTGGCCGCGCGATCGTGTCTAAACCCGTCAAAACATAACGTGAACATCGATAAGTACGTACCCTTGTTCCGGACGAGTCCAAATACCCACTCTGTTTACAGAGGGGCACGCAGCAGTAGGTAGGCATCACACACGTGGTCGAAAATGCACGCGCCGCACGCCAGTCACGCGATGTCAACTGGTATCGGCGCTGCCGCCGCCAACCCTGCAAGATGGCGGCTGACGCTGATTGCCGCTGCGTTCAACAGATGGCGCTGTTTTTTGTAAAGGGTCTATATGACGAAGGGAAAGCTCCTTCATGAATCTGGCTGCGTGTACGACGTGAAGGAGGTCCGTTTCGACGGACAAGTGGATGTCACGGAGCGCCGTACTCCGCAAACAAAATTAAGCGCGCCCGCAAAAATTTGTTGGCGCTGAGTGGACTGCGGTAATTATATGTACGTTTATTTCTGAATCAGCTTGACAATAACTAGGCGATTTATTTCGCGCCGTTCCGCGATTCCCACTACTATCTTCCTGTAGGCTGATGGAAACATCCAAGGGTAGGCTTAGGTGGGCGGCCGCATTCCGCTTCTCGATTCCGGTGAAGTATTTGCTGCATACTTTAGGGTTTGCCGTCGGTGTCGATGCTGTTCCATCGTCGCTAGAATAGAAACAGGTTAATTGTATTATTCGTCAGCAGCTTAAACAAAGCGCGAACTGGAAGGTAAGAAACGCCACTAACCTGTATGGACGCACAACTCGCACCCGTCGCGCAGTACTCCGTCTCGTACGGCTTCGAAGGGACGATGTGGTACTTCGTGCCGTGCGCGATCTTGCACGTACTGTTGCAGTCGACCACTCAGCAATTGTTGCGGCTTTCTTGGTGCGGAATAGCCATCTCAGAAATTACAGCGCTAACCCGCCACAATGCACAACCAACGCAGCGGCTGACAGAAGCTCCCCGGTACAACTGACCCGTTTGCCGCTAGGGGCGCCCTGGTCGGGGCTTGAATTAGATCCGCACGGTTCCTATGGTCACCATTTGTCGCACAGTTTAAAAGGAGTTTCGGAGTACGCTGTGGACGTTATGTTTTCGGCACTGCATAAGTTGAGCGGGATTTGCTTTGCCGTTGAAAGGCAGGCAGGCAGGCAAAAACAATTCCAAGAGGAAAGAAAGAAAACAATATTCTCTTTCTTGCTGATAAGTGTTTTTCAGTGATATAAATCCCACAAGCGTCCACAATGTCGGTTCTTGTTTTGGCTTGCAGCGAAATTTCGTTTTTCTCAATTATCTTTTGAGCCAGGTAACGTCACGTTCTCAAATTTTTTGGCTCTATCCCAAACCCTAGCGTCACATTTGAACGGAGCTTGAGCTTTTTGCGATGCATAGTTATTTTCCGCAGGCCGAAAAACTCTGTTCTCTTTTCTCAGGAACTCCCAATATATTTAGCTTTGCTGGCGCATTCCAGCGAGAGATTTTCAACCCGTCGTCAAAACTTGCCATGGCAGTTGGGAGAGCTTAACTAGATGAATATTATAAAGCTTACTTGGTGGATTTGAAGTAGGTGATCACATCGCACTCATGCCCTCACATCCACCGCACGAAGTGCATCAGTAATGTTATCCCGTAGAAATAATTGTTTTTATTTCGAATGCCTTTTTGCATGATAATATCTTTGGTCTGTAAAATAACAGCCTGCATAAATATTGTATGTGGTAGCTTGGGCCTTCAGTCGACACCGATTTTTCTAATTATTCAAGGTGGGGGAGGAGTGAAGAGTATGCTTTTGAACACAGTCTTGTCTTTTAATTTCTTAAAGAGTGCAAGACACCATTGAAGTTGTGCAAGTTAATAGAAATATCTTGAATATTTTCAGTTTGAAAAACGCTCGATTGCGATACATCTCCGGGAATTGGTTAAAGTTTTTTCTTGTAACATGCTGGGCAAATATTTTTTAGTATGTTGTTTTTGTAGGTAGAGGCTTGTTCAGCTTAACATTGGGAGTTTTCCTGTCAGCTTTAGAGCAAACACTTTGGTAAACTCAAGTTTTTAAAGCTTTTCTTTTCTTTTTTTTTGCTGGGAATATTTTTGAGGCTTGCCCCACTCGTGAAGGGGCTTTCCCTGTAACCGCAGCACAGCAAAGCATGATTCAGCTTGTCATTATCGGGTGCTCAGATTGCCTGAAGAGTTCTCTGAAGTGTTTGCCAGCACTTGAAAGTGTGTACCTTCTCCTTGATTGCAGCTCTGCTATTATGAGGCGCTCCCTCGAGACTTTCACTTTCCTTTCTTCTAGTTTCTTCATCTTCTGACTGCGCAGCCACTTTATCTCTTGTGTCAAATATAGATATATAACATTTTCAGTTTTGTTTTTTTCTACAAGCTGTTGAAAAATGGAACAGTCCTTCTGAGGTGGATACATATTCATCTTGAATAGAGTTATTATTGAAAGCATTGGAAGCCTCTCCATTGAAATGTTGAGTTTCTCTTACTGTATTATTTCTGTTGCATTTTCATAATACTAAGGAGTATTTTCTGTATTCCGCTATACTCATTTTTGTTCAACTTCTATGCTATCATTCGTACAAGTCTCTCCTGCCACAACCTTCAAAAAGTAAGTTGGCATTATTTATAAATAAGCGAATAAATAGCAATGCTGCGTAGAAATGACACTGGTGCAGAAGCTCCTTGACTGGTAGAAGCAGTATTCTTTTTTCATGGGTCAATGGGACAGAGGCACCATACGAACAGATGGCCTCCCACAATGAGAAGGCAGGGTGATATGGCAACATTTATGGTGAATACTGCTACATTTTTATTCACACCACGGAACCCCCATAATTACGTGATTTAGGGGTTCCATTGCATGCGACGGCGGTGTCTGCAGAGTGGCGCCCCCCCCCCCCCCCCTAGCCCTTTGTTGACAAGTGTTGCCTACAGCCAACAAACCAGATTTTGTTTTTGTTTGATAGTTTCGGTTTCATCTTGTTTTTTATTTGGTAGTCTGGCAACAGTCTTGAAAGTCCAAACTACAGTGCCACATGGTGAGAAAATGCGCAAATAGTTGACGAGAAAGACGTCGTTTGGTGCGCAAATACGCGGCAACCGAGAACGGTGGAAAATATAAATGAGCGTTTTCTCTTGCCACTGATATTTTACAATAGGTGACCGTTTTATTTGAGGCTATCATATGCGTGCATATTGGTGACATTTTATAGCAGAGGTCTCAACTCATTCGGAGTGTGGGGGCCAGATTGCTCACCCCGCAAAGCGAGAGCCAACGAAGAGCCCCCCCCCCCCCCTCTCCCAACCTCCCTTTCTCCCTCCCTCCCTCCCTATCCTCTCAGTTTGCCCTCGTCTTTTCGGGGCAGTGGTTTGCTATTTCGGGACAAAAATATAAAGAAACAATCAGCAGTGCTGTTTCACGCTGCAAACGTCGACTGTCTCAGTAACACCCTAGATTTCCTAGAGAAGAAACCTTGTGTTTTCTGCTTTTTGTAAGCTCACCTTTTTGCCACCTTTAGCTTTCATTTCCATATACGACTACTTTGGGCCCACTCCTGATGTTATAAAAAGATTTAGAACACGAATGTACTGGCAGTTTTCACTATATCTAGAACAAGCACACCGCTCGACCCGTCATACCATTCACTAGGCTAAACGGGCATAAAAAGACATCTTGATATGGCAGTTTTTCTTCTTTTCTAGGGGAAAATACTTGCATTGTAGATGTTTTTCTGTCAGTTAGGAAGCCCGAGCTCATAGCTTTATCTTCAGCAGTTGCTCCTGCTAAGCAACAGTTCATGCAGCCGAGGTGCCTCCCTGAGCAGAAAGCCCGCACTTGTGGCCTAATTGTGGCAGTGCCGTTCCGGTTGATTTACATGAGAAAAGGACGAGAAGCAAATATTTACGTAAGTAGTACTCCGCCCGAAAGAAAGCGGAATAGTACAAAATGTGTAAACATGTTATATGAGCAGAGATCTTTTTCGATCGAAAATGAATCGACATTCATGCAACACCTCATTATATAGTCGAGACCGGTTATAACAAAGTCAAGGGGAATCGGAAATCACTTCGCTATATCTGCTATTTTGTTATAACCAACTTTGGTTAGAACAAAGTGCAGAGCGGAATGGGAAATCGTGATCGCTTTGCTGTAGTCGCTGTTTCGTTTTTAATCTAGGGTTCTGCGTTTTCGGTTTCTATTTTTTCAAAATTCGGCGTACTTTTTTCGGTGTTTATTTTAAAATTCAATTTTCGGTTTTTTTCGGCGTATATTTATGCCCACAATAGTTTATCGGCTTTTTTCGGTGAATATAAAATAAACACCAACGGACACCGGATCAGATGATCCTTGTAGCTCTGATATTTGTGATCACTCAAAGAATAACGGAACAGATACATTGAAAAAGAAATGGACACTTTATTTGGCAAATGTGTGCAACTGTAAAAGAAACAAGAAAAAACCTGAGAAGCACAAACAAGTCAGATATGAAGCCTATGCCCAAAAAACATGGAACTTCACCTTCTGTACATCAGGATTACGTTATCTTATTATAGTACACACACATGTACGTTCCCAGGTTCTCCTCGTTGATCCGCACTCTTTCATTCCTGTTAATATGGCCCTGAGCTTCGAGAATGCCCTCTCAACACTAATACTGGACACTGGCAGGCTGAGGAGATGAAGCGCTGCCTGAGCCAAAATCGGCCAATCAACCAATTGTGACCGCCAAAAGAGAGACGGTGCGACTTTTTGAAGCTCAACACAACATGCAGAGCTTGTATCAAGTCAGTCTTCCTTACAACGAGTTTGAAAACACGCTCGTACATGGCGAAGTTATGGGGCATTTCGGACTTCATGTTCCGATCGATGATGCGCACATTAAACCAAAACGTCGTGATGGCACCCGTGTATCCCATACATTCGGACACGTTTCGATAGACACTGTCGTTCCACTTTTTCGCCACGGCTCTGCGGTACGACTGGAAGGTCAAAGTGACCTTTTCCGGTTAAAACTGAATTTTAGAAAATGGATTCGACGTACTTTTATCGGTTTTTATCGGTTTAAATAAAAAATGCCGAACCTAAAAACTGACCTTTTTCGGTTAAAACCGAATTTCCGAAAATGGATTCGGCGTACTTTTATCGGTTTTTATCGGTTTAAACCGAAAACTCCGAACCCTAGCTATAACTGACATCGTTATAACTGGTCTCAACAGTACTCGAACATGTTCCCGTGTGGTTTCAGTTTATGTTTGCTCCCTGCCCTTCCAAACTCTGCTGTCATTTTTTTATTATATTTTTATGTGTAATAGTGTGTATGAGCAAGCAATGAAAACAATGTTTTGTCTCGTGGTGTCACTTTTTGATGGCATGCAAGTTTTGCTTTGTTTAGGTAATGTCTGTTTCAGAATGGTTCTTTGCTGTTGCAGAATGGCGAATATATGTCGTTCAACCTCTTGCTTTGTGGCAAACACTGAGATATGGAAATTACTAATAAGCTCGACATTCGAAGACTGAAAACAAGGAAATTACAGTTACGAATAAACAAAAGTCAGAGTAAGGCTGCTCAAAAAAAAATTTGACCTCGGGGTATGAGGTTGAGTTGCCACTGGCTAATACCATGTCTCGAAAAGTGCAGATAGAAATATACCGTAGATACCAAGCATCCGCACATTCCCTACTAAGTGCCCACCCGAAAATTTTGCAACATCTGAAAAATATGTGCAGTAGATATATAGGTAAAATTAATAACCTAACAAGCACTCATTCCCCAATTTTCACGATTATCTTCATGTTTTGAGTGGGCGCTTGCTCGGTATTTGACGGTAATTGGACGAGGCATGCAAACATCAATTGACTCTTCGCACGTAAAGAGTGCGTCCGGCAAGCGGGAAAAGAGACCTGGCGCTTAAAGGGTTACATAAGTTACAGATATAGTTAGTCACAAAAAGTAATTAAGTTGCATAACATTTTCTTCTAAAACACCTCACAACGTCCAGCTCATTGGTGACGTGGCTACTGACACGTGCAGACTTTCCGCTGGTGGCAAATAATGACAGCCCAATCCTGATTTGGTGGTGGGATCACATTGGTCTTCGAGGGGCACTCAAGTGGACTCTGAGATCATATGTTTAAGGGGATAACTAATCTACGGACTCTCAAACATCCTAAAGAAACCAAAATTACACTCTGGGTGGCCGATTTCCCCATTAAAATTCTGATCGAAGATTGTGACATGCCCCTTTTCAGCATCTTGTAGCAGACAAGATGCTGAACAAGATCTTGTAGCAGACAAGACGGTGTTTCGAAACAATAATTGCTGTATTACGTCTCCTACACCCAAAGATTTGACGTTTTATAAAAATATAATGCACAACGTGCATAATATTTTTATTATATATATTATATTATATATTTATTATGTTATATTGTATATATTATAAAAAGAGCATTAATAATAACGTTTGGAATCTCCACACAGTTTTCATTGGTCAAATTTTATGGAGTTGGTGGTGGATAGAATGCCCCCCCTCCCCCCAAAGTAGTGCCAGCAATACAT
>JAZHYW010041479.1:0-10176 GCA_037355805.1 Ixodes ricinus
CACGCGCACACGCACACACACACGCACACACACACGCGCACACACACACACACACACACACACACACACACGCACGCACACACACACACACACACACACACACACACACACACACACATTCTTTCAGGACCCCATAGTACATAAATGTACACAAGATCTTGCTGGCATCTGTTCACCTATCATCTAATTCTGGGAAAGCAATAACTACTCTATAAAATTAAACATTTGGCATAAAAAATCAGCAGAACCCATCCTTTGGGAATGATTATCTACGTTAATGCGAATAGCATCAAACGGTGCGGAGTTATGCACGTTCGTCAGGTGGCCGGCACACTCTAGATACGCCAGCCCACTCTTGAGGCGATTCTAAATTTGTTGACACTTTCACAGCCCTGCGCACGATCTCCGCAGCCCAGCACGTGCGCTTGTGCCACTTAGGAAGGCGAGCAAAGCACGCGCCATACGCACAAACACTCAGAATGGTACCGACCAGACTTTCTGGCGTCTCAGCTAGTCTCAACCAACGGTATTTAAACGGTTGTTTATATCTTACCATAGACGTGCTTACAGCTGTCACAGCTACAGGTGCAGCGCTGCCTATGTACGAGGCTCATTCCGTCTCTCGTGAGGCTGAGCACGGTCGCTACATCACCCTCTCCCGAGCGCGGGAGAGGGGTGAGCTAGCGGCTGTGCTCAGCCTCACGAGAGCGGAATGAGCCCTCGTGCATGGAACGCGCGCGCACCGGTAGCTGTGACAGCGCTGTAAAGCGCGTCCTATGGTAAAGATATAAACAACCGTTTAGAGTGCGTTGAATGACTGCCTTCATAGCTCTGTGGTTAGCGCGTCTGCCTGCTGATCAAAGGGTCAACGGTTCGACCCCAGCCAGCGCCGGTCGTCCTTTTTATTCTTCATCGACCCGCGGCGTAAGAGGTTAGATAGCCAGATAGATACATAGACGGAGTGCGTGAGTAGCTAAAGAATGCTATCTTATTTACTATATATTTATTTATGCGTGTTTGGGGTGAGTGCTTTGTATGAGTGCTGCTTCCGCTTCCTCATCTGTGTCGTGAAATGTAAAGTGGTTTTTCAGTTGCGATATTGCTATCCTTGTTGGTGACTGTTCTTTTTTTTCCTCTTTAAGTGTTGACTATTCGCAACTTCAGCCCGCCGCTTGCCCTCCCGCGGACCGAGCGGAGAACTAGAGGAACGGGGACGCAGGCGGCGGCGGCGGCGCGAAAAGGTGGCAGGGGCTGTTGGCCTTGATGCGTGAAGCCGTTGTAACGAGAAAAGTGAGCGCGTTAAAATAGAAATTTTCGGTGCCTCCACCTCGTAACCAGCGTTGCACGAAGGACCGGGATGTCTACCTCATTAGAACTTTTCGTGATATCGCACGCCGCTGCGGATTACTGGTCTTGTGCATGACCGCCAGCTCGATCTCTGCTCAATGGGATGGCAAATGCTCTCAAGTAATGTAGAGCTCTAGCGTACGTGTCTACTGAAAAGTCTATTTCTTTGCCCTGAGTAGGAGAAAACTGGCTGCGACAACAATATGCTCTGAGCAGCATACACGTCGGGATTAGGTCTTGCGTTTAGGCTATAGGAACATGACCGTTTATCCCAAGCACTTTTAAAAGATAGAACACGGATACTTGCTTTCAAGTAATTACAAAGTAAATAAAGAAATGACCGAAGCATTTTAAGGGCGTCTGTAGTTAGCCAGCCGCTTAGTGACAAGTGCTTAGAACGGGCAGTTTTGGCGGAAGGGCATAGTGCTACAAATAACACGATACAAAAAAGAAAAGAAAAAAAGAGGTACGGTATATTAAAATATGCATTTTTGGTAGAGGAATAAATAAAACCCGTAAACCCCTAAACACGCCGATTATGGTAATAGGCAGTTTTAGCATAGCGTTACCGCAGGCTACCGTCAGCTACCGCGAGCACGGCAACACTTCTGGCACGTGCTGAAAATTGTGCTTCAAGCCAGCGCAGCCTCTGCTGTGATGGTCGTGCTACACCGCACGGTAGCTCTGCGGTAACAAACTTCCTATCAATAACCATAGAGCACTTTTATCACGTGTTGCAATACACTAAAACCGAGACAGTGCGCAGCTTGAGTTGAGAGCATGTGACACGAAGACATCAATAATGAGAACGCTTGCTCTTCCGGCTTGACGGTCACCGTGCGAGGCTCACTTATCAGAGCATTAATGGCCAGCGCGCAGGCACGATATCTTCATCACCCTCCAAAAATCATCTGCCACAGCAGTGACGTGGCCGGTGCGTAAAACGCGCTCGCTCCACCAAAGCTTCGCGAAGTTGAGGTTTCTGCAACTTTTAAATATCAGCATGCTCACTTTGCTAACGCGCATCAACATCTCCGTCACCTGTAATATGATCCTTTCCTAACCACTTCGCGTTTGCAGACAAATAAATCATTTTAGCGCACTGACCGCGTCAGCGAGCAGGCGCACGAGCAACCTATCTCCGTCTCTTCCGCCATCTTGGAATTACCGCCTCCGCCACCTATAGGCGTTGGAGTTGCGAATGCTGTAATTTGACCAAATCCCTCTTGTGTAATGTCCAAAAATGGACCTTCAAGGTATGAATAAATAAAGAAAATATATAAAAGTCGATAATTGGTTGCCTCGATCATATGTAGAGTTTCTTGTAAATGACGTAGGTGGCGAATACACCTGCTGGCACCCAGACAGCAAGCCGGCGGTAGGACGAGGAGAACAGTGCACGGAATGACCTACTGAGCGAAGCAAATTCTAAACCGTTGTGCTAGAACACATATCAAGCAATGCGAGAGGGCAAGTCGTCTGTTTCTTTGCCAGGAGATGCGGTGACTTCAGAACGGACGCTGAGCTCTGATTGGTTTTGATTGAAATGATAGTGGGTATACCTCAATGCTAGGTGCCTTAAAGGGTTACCCCGCCGATTCCGAAGATTTCGGGATAATGAGTGATTCCGAATCAAAAAGCCATAGTAAAAGAACCTACGTCGTTTGCTTCGCAGAAAATGGGATATATATTTTAATGCGAATAGCATTTTTGGCTACTTCACGCACTTTTCGTCTATGTATCTATCTGGCTATCTCAACCTCTTACGCCGCGGGTCGATAAATAAATAAAAAGACCGGCGCCGGCTGGGATTCGAACCGTTGACCCTTTGATCAGCAGGTGACGCGCTAACCACAGAGCTATGAAGGCAGTCATTCAACGCACGCTAAACGGTTCTTTATAGCCTTAACATAGACGTGCTCTACAGCGCTGTCACAGCGCCGGATGCGCGCGCGTTCCATGCACGAGGCTCATTCCGCTCTCGTGAGGCTGAGCACGGCCGCTAGCTCACCCTCTCCGCGCGCTCGGGAGAGGGTGATGTAGCAGCCGTGCTCAGCCTCACGAGAGCGGAATGAGCCCTCGTGCATGGAACGCTGCGCACCGGTAGCTGTGACAGCGCTGTAAAGCGCGTCCTATGGTAAAGATATAAACAACCGTTTAGAGTACCGTTGGTTGAGACTAGCTGAGACGCCAGAAAGTCTGGTCGGTACCATTTTGAGTGTTTGTGCGTATGGCGCGTGCTTTGCTCGCCTTCCTAAGTGACACAAACGCACGTGCTGGGCTGCGGAGATCGTGCGCAGGGCTGTGAAAGTGTCAACAAATTTAGAATCGCCTCAAGAGTGGGCTGGCGTATCTAGAGTGTGCCGGCGACCTGACGAACGCGCTAACTCTAGACCGTTTGATGCTATTCGCATTAACGTAGATAATCATTCCCAAAGGATGGGTTCTGCTGATTTTTTAATCAGCCAATAAGAGCTCAGCGTTTTGACGTCACGCAGCTCCTGTGCAAGAAGCAGACAAACTTGCGCTCCGCATTGTTTTACTGGTCTTACTTGCTAGTTTTGTCAGTCAATTTTTTTATTAAACTCCTAAACAAGCTTTCTTGTTTCTTTTTAGTCAGTGATGCCTGTTTTAGTTAGGGTTAGTTAAGTATGTATGTATGAGCAGGAATGGTATAGGTAGTAGCATGAAGTTTTCAATATTTTGCATTTGTACTTTTTTGAGATGGAGTAGATTTGTACTCTGTTGAGTATTGGAATACTTTTGATTTGTATTCCGTTGAGTATTGGAATCCTTTAGTTTGCTAAACAGGGACTTGAAAGATTTGTATTTTCTAATAATGAACTGTAGTCAGGACAGAACGAGACTGGTTGGTAGGGATGATTAAACTTGTTTGTCCGTCCCTCTCGTTTTCTTCCTCAAGTTTAAACTGTAGTCAGTAGTGGACTTTATTTCATACCATACTATTGCAGCTTGAAATGGTTTTGTTTTTAACTTATGGAACGTGCGATTTAGGTTGTTAAAAGTGAAAATGTTTTGTTTTCATGAGGCTTAAGTTGTTCCTCTTTAGTTGCCTATGCCTACTATTGTAAATCCATGAGAGGAAACAACCCGCTACCACCAGGACAGTTCCCAATGGTAGCCATTCAAATACTTTTTTGCTATGGGCTGGAACGTATGAAAAGTCATGTTTGGAAATGGTTCTGGAACGTCACATGGAGATGCTTTTTTGCTTTTTTATTTATATTTCTTTTTGTATTTCGAAAAACACATCTGTGCTTATAGCACTGAGTTTGACTTGGGTTACCAGCTCCAAGATATGCTTATACTGCTACGAAACTCGATTTTTGTTGCTCCTGAGCTGCTCCAAAGTTGAACTTTTACTGCTCCAAAGCTGCTCAGCATTTGCTGCTTCACAGACCTGCTCCAAAAGGCTGAAGCTTGCTTTCACCCCTGAGATGATAAAATAATATTGTAGCAAAAGACAGCTTACTGTGCAGTGTGATCTCACTGGCTCCATTCATTGCAGTATAGTGTTAAAAAAAGAAAAAAAGGATGATTACAAAAAGTTATTTTGGCTCATCCCATTGAAGTAATACTTCCCATTCTTTATCATTTTCAGATTGGCCTGGCGGTTGGGGACATCGAAACAGTGCGCCGCAATGCTCAGCTCAAGAGACTTACAATGCAGGTAGGAGCCAGTGTTAGCCAGCATTGCCAGTGTTACCGTGAACCCTGGCATTGCCTTCTTTTTTTTTTTTTCTTACTTATGCCACTGAATAAGCATGTTTGACACAATAAGTATGTATGTGCGTAATTCTTTTTACATTTGTCTGACAGGTGGAACTTCACACCGACCTTGAGCGAAAGCTGCCTCGACGTAATCTTAACGATAGTCGACAAGACAGAAGTTTATGTCTACCCCAACCAGAAGGGCTCCTCGTCTTACGTTGTGAGCACTCTGTCGCTTTCTTGTAACATATTGTTCTGCTGAAATTAGCAAACTTTTCTAATGAATGTTACTACCCAAGTTTAGAAAGTTATAGGGCGTTTTCAGATAAGATCGAAGAACCATGCCCGGTGACCATTTTTATCTCGATGAAAAAAAAAATTTTCCTAGCTTCCTAGCTTGCATTTGAAAAATAAAGCCAATCCTGTTTTTTTTAAAAAATTTGTTTTTGTCGAAAAAATTTGTAAGCACCCTTTCAGCCACTTGTGCTTTTTGCGTATCGACAGCGATGTTGACATTTCGAGCGGCTTCCCCCAAAAAACTGTTCTGGCTACTGGTCTTGAAATATTCACTGACAAATTACGTATAGGAGGGATTACCAAAAAGTATTAATCACCGAGTATTAGGGTAGTTATTTCGAGAAAAAAATCGCAAACACGGCATCATTGCGCAATGACGCTCTGGATTAAAGAATATATTTTTCCATATCTATAAAAGCTAATGTTTTTAAACTTTGCCAGTGTGTTGCCTTGTATATATTTCAACTTTGCATGAAATATTGTTCTCCTGGTTAGCGGGAGAACTTTACAAAATTGCTCACACAGGGGCATTTAACTAAAATGCATTATTTTTAAAATCATTAAAAAAAAAAGGCCATTTTTAATTTTCTTTGAATCTCTGAAATTAACGTTTATAATATATACTAACAGAGTCTGTAAAAACATGATGCAATATTTGTGTGGATTTTAAGTTATAAAGCGAGAAACATGGCCAAATTGACGCTAACGAGGTTGCCATAAATGGGGCATTCACATACCTGTTTTTCACAATTTCATTATTATTAAAAAGCTTAAACATGCTACTGGGTGGTCAGGAAAAGACGAATGGACAGCACAGAGGTGGACGGTAGTTTTGAAGGGAAAATTCCTAATACATTTTCGTACAACCGACTCAAAAAGGCTCCATTGGCCGGAGCGATCGTAGGTGCGCCACTCCTGTAACATGCTTCGCGGTGCCTGTTTCAACAGCCAGGCGTACAGCGTTTCCATCTACGCGACGTAAAGGAAGCAACCGGAGCGACTTTGCAAACAAATCAGCCTACAAACCTGTGGCGGTAACATGGTGTAGGAGGTAGATCGCGGCAGAACCTGAACCTGCGCTTGCTCGGTGAGCGCCAACAGATCCGCCGGCAGTGGAGGGGCCGCACAACACGTGAAAATAAAATATACTTAAAAGCAAAAAAGTTTTGATTGCCTGAGATTGTTTGTATTGGGCGTTTTGTTATTGGATCGAAAAACATGTCCGGTCGTGTTTTAATTTTTCACGACGATTTATGTTTTGCTTGTTGTGCAAGCGCAAAAACATATTGAAACTTTTTGCAAAAATATAATTTTTCTTGAGGAAAAAAAATGACAAAGTTGCTGTCGGTATACGCCTCGTTTTGCGACTTTACGTGAAACCGTCCTCTTGATATTTATTAAAGAAAAACTGTTCTCGTCTTAGGTTTAATATTTTTTGTGCAGAGACTCTACATAAAATAAAAGAAGGTAAACAGGTATTATCGACACGAGCAATTTAGAGCTTATGGATCCGGATCTCAAAGACTGGAAATTCAAATTTTTTAAATGATTTGAACGCTGTCTGTTTTCTATTTGCATAAATTGTCATTGAAATTGAAAACGATAACCTTTCTAAAATAAATACACTGAAATTTAGACAGGTTACCGATTTTGCAATAATTGGAAAATCAGTTTAAAATGAAGGCCATCGCAATTTTTCTTCTACTTTTCATAGATCAAGGCTCATAATCTGTCCCATCAGGCTCCTCAAAAATGCTTTGCAATATAGTTTTTTTTTTAATTTCACATGGTTTTAAATATACAGAATTGACGTAACAGGAGTGGAGAAAGATAAGACGTTGCCAATTTCAAGCAATGGCAAGCAAGGGGTTGAAAAATGTAGGAA
The DNA here is from genome assembly GCA_037355805.1 of Ixodes ricinus. Taxonomy (NCBI): domain Eukaryota; kingdom Metazoa; phylum Arthropoda; class Arachnida; order Ixodida; family Ixodidae; genus Ixodes; species Ixodes ricinus. The sequence goes on from JAZHYW010041479.1 coordinate 7,262, forward strand.
GTCTGTGAAGAGAAAGCACTGTGACAGGAATTCGTGAAAAATTAGAATTCAGACAAAAAATTACAGGTGAGTTTGAAGCACAAGTCAACAATTTAAATACAGATTTCTCGGATCAGTGAATTTCGGAGTCTACCCTTCGTGGGGAGGCTCGGCTGCTGACGTTTAGATAGTGATAAGAAAGGACACATGTTTGAAATGGTACAATTGAAACTAATTTAATTACTCCAAATCCTGTGCGCACATTCGAAGCTTGTCGCGTGGATTCTTTGGAATTAAAGACAGCGCGAAAAGACGAGGACCAGACAAAGAAGTGACACGGACGTAGTGCTATGAACGATGCTAAAGTTGAGGTTTGGGCGAGTTCGTACAAACTTCGGTTTTTAATTTATTCCGAAGTATGTACCAACTCGCCCAAGCCACAACTTTACTGAACTCTTTCTGCCAGACACTGACCTGAGTCCGTCACGGCGCTCTCCGGCACTCCTAAAAGGAACATTTTTTTCCCGGTTTGCCTGTAGCAATCACTGTTTGTTTCGTCTCAGTCGCACCGCAAGCTTGCGACCTCAATCTGCTTTTTGTAGCCATAATAGACTTTACTCTTAAAGATACATCTTTTCTGCGTGCTACTGTTCTTGCTAAAACAGCTGTGGTTGCGAAGTGTCGGACCGCGTACACTACCACAAGTGACAGGACTGAATTCCACGCACCACGGAAACAGAGTCCCATTCCTTTGCTTTCATGCCCCTGAACGCTTTTACGTCAGCTTTCGGGAGGTGGATTAGTTTCACGTTCGGCAGTTTAGTGTTTAGTGGGGCAACCATCTCTGACGCCGACTTGATCACCGACTTGGGGGCCGTCGGAGGCTGTACAACGTTGTCTGGTGCTTGACACGCACCCCGATTCAATCACAGGCACTCTTGCCATGTCAAGCTGCGGAAAAATACACCTCGCTGCCTCGCTGATCGTGTATTTGTGGCTCTGCAGCTCGTGTATCGTGCAGTTGGTACTTGTTCTTAAAGTGGCTTGTTGCACCATCACTTACGTAGGTCACATGGGCATACCCAAATTGGATTTCACGATTCTCCAAACCGTTGTCGTATAAAAAATAAGTTACTGAAAATCTCATTCAATCGCAATTTGTTTTCCTTTCTTTTTTATGTATATTTATTTTCTACGCGTTGTGCGGGCCTTCATAGCTGCGGATCTATTGGCGCTCAGAGGCGGCGCAGGTTCAGGTTCTGCCGCGCCCTACTTCCTATATCATGTTACCGCCAAGGTTGTAGGCTGATCTGTTTGCAAAGTCGCTCCGGTTGCTTCCTTACGTCGCGTAGACGGAGACGCTATACGCCGGCTGTTGAAACAGGCACCGCGAAGCATGTTACAGGGTGGCGACCTTGATCGCTCCGGCCCATGGGCATTTTTGGGTCGGTTGTACGGCAAAATGTATTAGGAATTTTCCCTTCAAAACTACCGTCCACCTCTGTGCTGTCAATTTTTCTTTTCCTACCCTGTAGCATTTTTACACGCTTTAATAAGAATGAAATTGTGGAAGAAACGGGTATGTGCATCGCCCCATTTATGGCCACAGCGTTAGCGTCAATTTGGCCATGTTTCTCGCTTTATAAACTTAAAATCCACAAAAATATTGCATCATGTTTTTACGGACTCTGTTAGTACATATTATAAACGTTAATTTCAGAGAGATTAAAGAAATTAAAGATGTCATTTTTTTTTAATGATTTTCAAAATAATGTATTTTTAGTTAAATGCCCTTGTGTGATCAATTCTTGTAAATTTCTCCCGCTAACCAGGACAACAATATTTCACCCAAAGATGAACTATATAGAGGGCAACACACTGGCAAAGTTTGAAGACCTTAGCTTTTATAGATACGGAGAAAACTATTCTTTAATCCAGAGCGTTAGTTGCGGATTGTGCCGTGGTTTGCGATTTTTTCTCTCAAAATAATTACCCTACTACTTGGTGATTAATACTTTTTGTCAATCCTTCTTATGCCTAATTTGTCAGTGAATATTTCAAGACCCATAGCTGCAGAACAGTTTTTTGGGAATGTCACCTGAAATGTCAACATCGCGCGTATACTTAAAACGCGCTAGTGACTGAGAGGGTGTGCAGATTTTTTTCATAAAGACAAAATTTTTTCCGAAAACAAGGATTGGTTTTATACTTTGGGCATAAAGCCAGCAAAATATTTTTTTTTGATCAAAATTAAAAATGGTTGCCGGACATGGTTGTTCGATCTTATCTGAAAACGCCGTATAGATAAGACGCAATGCAAGAATTCGTAGCACCTCGAAGGGTTACAAGTAGGCACAGTTCCTAACTCATTGCAAGAACTGACAGGCAGTAAGGATTATTGGTGTTTTATTTTCTAGCTTTTGTTTTCAAAGGGGACTTTCTGTAATTGAATGTGCTGTTGCAATTTCTTTTTTACAGCATCCAGTGATTTTTGAGAGGAAGTTATTAAGATAGTAATACAAACATCTGAACAGATACACTTTCAGAAGTCTGAAATTTGCATTGCAGAATTTGTTATCTGATATGTGTGCATTTCGGCTGCAAAAAGCAAGTTAAGCACCACGGTAAGATTTACTCTTCATCGCCTATGAATGTGGTTTTCTTTTATAACTTTGTTTTTATGTATATATTACAATTTTTTTGTTGTAACAAGTAAATTTCGCACAGTGCCTGTTGTGTTGTGCAAAGCACATCGTTGTGTCAAAATCGCTGCTGACATTTCGTGACCTTTATCTTTCCTGTGCTATCAAAGTGGCAAACACTCCAGCGTTGGTTTGCCAGCCCAAAGGAGAATGGAAAGCGTGGCAGGGCGTTCATCGGCAGCAGTGCCTCTTCAGGACGGTGCCATGCAGAGCAATACGTAACTGGGAACGGGC